>CAJNIZ010014347.1:28348-95390 GCA_905231905.1 Symbiodinium pilosum
CTATATTGGGGTCCCCCTACTTGTGGAAACTACTGTGCCATTAATGATAACGGGGGCATGGGGTCTGTGTTTAAGCCCAATTTTCAAAGCTTTGCACACGAATGAAAACTTCTTCTTCCATGAACCAATCTTCTTGACCAACCCTAAACGGGTTCCTCGAAACGGGAGCCCTGAACCCAAAAACATAACCGGATTGATTGACATGGTAGGAGGACATTGGGGGCCCCTTGTCAGGGACCTGACCAGGCAAGTGATATTAGGGGGGTGGGGGTCTTGATAGTAGGGGGAGCGGCTTAATGCGTACCCCTCCCGCAAAGTAGTGTTTGTTTCGTGGGTTGAACCAAATGGGGCTATATTCGTTTTCAAGCACTGTTTCCAGAAGGAGGGAATAACCGTACTGTATATTGGAGGCTAGATTGCCAAAACAACTTCATGATGCTCCCTTCATGCTTGTACTCACCGATCCGACACCCGTAATCTTAAATCTGTCGCCCAATATCTCTTCTCGGAGATTTCTAAGATCACGGGAACGTTAATAATAGTATGAAAGGATTCAGGAGGCTTGACTTGCACCAGCCTCTTAAAAATTACCATCCTATGAGAGCGTGCCAGACATAGGGACCCTCATTTACCTTGTAACACTGTCAACTTTCAAGTCCTGAGCTTCCAAAAGGACAATAGGGGTTTGGGAGACACTATATTTCAGGCTTCTAAGGGATTATGGGGGCGAATGCTATCGGCAAGTATTCGGGCTACTACAGTGCACCCTGAACTCGCTCGCCACCCGTGCCTTTGAACTGCGCGTCACGCTGGGATTCGCTATCGCCTTCCCTGAGATATCATACTTACTACTTACATCGCTTTCGTGGTTCAGGCCTTAAAGAGTACCCCTTCTTTTGACATTTAGTCTACTGGAATACCGGACTTGTCCGAGGTAGAAGTATTTAGGGTCATACTGTTGGTCAAGCCAAGGGAAGGAGCCCCGCGGTGATCAGCACAACAAGACAGAATTTAGGGCTTGGGGTTTAGGGTCCATTGCCTCCGGCTGCATGATGCTTGTGAGCTTTGAGAAAACATACAATTGCCCTCCCGCTAGGACCCGCAACCACTAATTTTCAGTGACGAAAGGGATATTGGTACTTCGGCACCCTATGCATATTCCGACTCTACCACTTCGAGTGGAAACCGACTACTTTCAGCGAGAAGCAACTTCTGCGACATGCCCACAAACAAGCCATGAAAGGCTTTAGGCTCTCATGTGTGCAGCAGAGCCTACCTGTACAACAAGTGCCCAAACCCTAAACCCTAAACCTAAACTCTAAGCCCTATGGCTTTGGGTATACTACAATAAGATCCCCATATGCCCCATATTCTATCTACTTAAGGGGGACAATAAACCCAACACATGAAAGCTTGAGGCATCTTTCATAGGCACCATATGGTAGTTTCTCCAGATAGGGGGACCCATAAATTGGGGGACCCAGCATAGACCCCAATATGCTCTAATGCTGAAAAGGCTCCCCAGATAGCGAACCCTGAGCCCTAAATCCGAAATTCCTGAACCCCCCATCTGTCAGCGTTATACTGGGTTGATGTGCAGGAACGTCAATTTAAGTTACTATATTGGGGAAGTCATATGAATCACTATATATACCCATCATGGTAACTTAGTCTAAATTCCCTAGCAGCAACCCAGTATATAGGGTTGCAGATCCAAAAGCCGAAGCCCCTAAACGTGATTGACTTTCCAAACCCTCAAGGCTTCCGTAAATAGGGGGACTCCAAGATAGACCCCAATAAACTATAATGCTGAATACGGGTATACTAGGTAACCCCCAAATGGTAGAGTAGTTTCCATGAATAACAAGGGGCCCCAAACTACACCCTAATTTTTGGAAGTCTCCAATGAGGGCCCTCTGGCCCTGTTCCCTAAACCCTCGAACCCTCAACCCTAAACCCTAAATTGTGTGTGGACTTCAGCACAACCCCGCAAGCAAGCCCAAGCGTCTGAACGGCAAGGAAGCCATACCCGTTGCCTGCTTGGGCTTAAGGCTTAGGGCTTGGGATTCAGGGTTTAGGGTTCAGGGTTTGGGGTTCAGGGTTTAGGGCTTGGGTTTCGGGATTCAGGGTTGAGCTTTAGCATGAAACCCTAGGGTCACTCGAGGTCTCTCAACTTTGTTTGACTATGAGGCTCCCTGAAGCTTGACCGGTGCGCCTGTGGTCGGGTCTTTATCCTCTCCAGATCACATTTCGGAGGACCCTACTACTGGGCATTTTCTAACACCTCAAATTCCTTAATTGAATTGAGACCCAAAATGGCCATAATGTAGATTCCCTGTTTGGTTAGGATAGCATTTGAAGGAAGTGTATTCCCAATGGTCCGTTCTTTCCAGGGATCTTAAGAACAATCTCCGAAAGTAGTACAAGGAGGGTCCACCTCGCTCGAGCTCCTTACAACCTGCTCCTCCTTGAGGCTTAGGATTGAATTAGGGTTTGGGGGTTTTGGATTTAGGACGTTAATGGTCAGCGGAATTCCGACCCTGAAGTTGAAGTGGGCCTGAAGCATCAGATCTGATGCCTTCAACCCATCTTCAGCGGTTTAGGGTTTAGGATCTAGGGGTTTAGGGTTTAGGGGTTTAGAATTTAGGATTTAGGGGTCTAAGAATTCAAGGGCGTGTCTTGGGATATCTTAATACTCTAGCCATGTAAGGACTGCAAGGGCATAATGTTGGTACTTCTTGTCCAAAAGCTCCAAGCCGTTACACATTTCCTCACAACCGCTGGGCCCCGGACGCTCACTATAGGATTTGACAGTGCCGGTTGCCGGCACCCCCTGGCGCGAAAACGTTGAACGTGCGTGCAAGCTGGGATGTGGTGGGTGTTGAGGTTTCATCAAGGGAACCATAAAGGCAGCTGTCCTTTGGAAGTGGCTTTTTTTGGATTGCACTTTAGTTCGGGGGAATCGACAGTGGGACACCATGCAAATGAGGGATTGCAGTGCCGCCACCACAAAACTTTCCCACTAAGGACCCTAAACCCTAAGCCCTATGCACCAATAAATCCTATCTAGGGCTGAATAGGGGCATAAATGAAAAACAGGGCACTCTTGGTGGGTGAAATCCACTGTCTAAAGGGGAGCTACCTTCATGGGTTAGGTTCCCCCTGAATTGAGCTTATTCAGGGGTAATCAGCCTTAATTAAGGTTAATTGAGGGAGAAACAGGGGGGTAGTTTGGGGGGGGGGTCGTAGGGGAACCCATGATACCTGATCTTCCCCCAGCACCTGGAGACCTAAGCGCAACAGTAAAAGAAAGCTTATCCACCTGTAGATTGAAGGAGCTCCTTTGACTCCTGATTGTTCATTTCCAGATCTCTGACGCAGTAAAATTGCCGACTCTTCGTCAACAAGTCTGCTGCTTTTTTTTTGGATTCTCAAACCCTGAAGCCTAAGCCCTCAAATCCTAAAAGCAAGTCCCAAAATGGGAGTTTCTCTTAAGAAAGGGCCCGCATATAGACCCCATTATACTACAATCCTTATTATGGGGACCCCCAAAAAGGTACTGCTACTTTTGGGAAACCCTAATCCCTAAACCCTACATATCCTATATAATCCCTACAAACCGCTCTAAGGGGACCCCTAATTTTGGGAAACCCTCATATCCCAATCTCCGAGAGGTCAAGCTCCCATGTCATCGCAGGGCCTGAGGCTTCGGTGCAGTGGCAATGGCCCGCTCGACCATTTCCTAAGGTGACAAACCCGCTTGAGGAGGAGAGTAATAGAGTAGGGTTGAGGGTTTCAGGGTTTAGGCTTTAAGGCTTAAGGCTTAAGATTTTGGGATTGAGGGCTTAGGATTTTCAGAGTCCTTGCTGGCAGTGGTTCTGTAATCCTTTTTATCTACCGGTTGTCCAGCTTGCCCTTTTGTGTCTCCAGCCACGAGACCTTATCCCACGTCGATATCGCGATATCGTCAGCAATACCTACCTGACGGTACTGGAAGGAAAATCAAGCCCCGCCATAATCATTTTATGAGACACCTAAGCCCCAAAACGTATCAAGGATCTGCAACCCAAGGTTGCGGGGTTTGGGATTTAACGTTCTTGGGTATAGGGCTGCAGGTTCTGGGTGGTAGCCTGCGAAGGGAAACTTGTCGAATTCGAAGCAAAGGAGGTTTCAGGAGCTCAGGATCTGGGGTGTGAGGGTGCAAGCTCATGGTCGAACATCCATACTTAATGCCCTCCCCAAATCACGATGGTCATAGCTTTGCAATCAAAACAGCAGAAATAATGAGTTTCCTATGCTCTCAATAGCACACGGTCAGGATATAGTGCCATGATGTAATGGGAGAAAATGATTCATAATGGGAATATTTATGAAGAGATTTGTTTCGAGCTTCGAGATTTGGTAATTTCCCTAAGGTGAGCTCAATATAGACCCGGAAATTCTGCAATCCTTTTTATGGGGACCCCCCCCCTCACCCCCCCCCAAAAAAAAATAAAGGGTAACCCTAATTTTGGGAAACCTTAATGTCTATAAACCACCACATAATTCCAGTTTCCATTTCAGTTTCCATCGTCCTAATGTCCCCTTGAAATGTAGCCCAGTTGAGGTATTAGGGTTTAGGGGTCTAGGGCTTAGGGGTTTAGGGTTTTATGCGCTCCTCTGGAATCTGGGAAGCAGGATGAATGCGGCAAAGTTCGTAACGGCTCTGACTTAATTCCGTTTCATTTTCTTCGTAGAGTATGAACACCCAAAACTGTCAAGCGCATAATCTCAAGATACCTAGCCCTTCCACCAAATGTCAAACACCATGTTGTGGTTTCAACGCAAGACCCTAAAATCCAGAGCCCCAAAACCCTGAACCCTTAACCCCCCTAAACCCCAAACCCTGAAACCCCAAATCCACGAAACTGCAGCTGAAGAGCCATACTGCACTCCTGCACCTGGGCTTTGGGTTTTTTTGGGGGTTAGGGGTTTAGGGGTTAGGGGTTAAGGGTTTAAGGGATTGCAGGTTTAAGGGATTAGGGTTTAAGGGCTTTAGGTTTTCAGGGTTGCGGGGTTTAAGGCCTAGGGGTTTAGGCTACTGGTTTAGGGTTTTTATCTTTAAGGGTTTTGGGTTTAGGGTTTAGGCTACTGTAGCAGTCAAGAAATGCAGAAGCACATGGAAAAGAACATCGGAACCCGGTTCATGCAGGGGTTTTGTCGAGGGATTATGTGATCTTGCTAGCCCTGAAACACAATCAATATCATCTTGATATCTATTTCAAGTACCCTATACCATAATCCTAGTTTGAATCTCAGACCATCATATTGGCTTCTACGATAAGCGTACTTGTCAGCCCTAAGCTCCTAATAGTGGCACCCAATATATAAGGTCTCTCATGCAAAGTACTTTATATGAGAGTTGTGGAATGTTACGTACTCTTGGGAAGGGATTGCTGTAGGCGAAGGAAGTACCTCAGCAACCAGCGGAGGACTATGCAGATCTTCTACGGCGGGGCTCGGAAAATATGTTGTTAACACTCGCAATAAGGATTCCAGGAGGGATGTGTTTATAGGCAAGGAAAACAACCCCATTGTAACCAGATGGCTCGACAGGCTTACCATAAGGGGATCTGTAATAGGAATCCTTCAGCCCACCTACCTTCACCCCACCTTTTGAGCCTCTTGATATAAGCATAACCCTAAACCCTATAGTCCCCCTTAAGTAGATAGAATATAGGGTATAAGGGGATCTTATTAAAATATACCGAAAGCCGTGTGCTATCTATTGAAGGGGGACTATAGGTACTGTCATCTAGTTGTCAGTAAGACCGATCTTCGGGGCTCTTCGGCCTTTCAAAAGCAAGTTGCCGGCGCAGAGCAATGAAATCCCTAACCCAGACCCCTGATTCATAAACCCCTCCCCTTAATAGGGATTATTATGGGGATCCTAATATTTAGGCCCTTAAAAGGAAGGGGTTTATGAATCATGGGTCTACATTAAACCCTGAATCCTAAACCCTAAGTTGTAGTTCCTATTTTCTTTTCCATTATCCCTGCATAACCCCTATATATACCCTATTCCAGTAGTTTCCATTATATTTTCCATTATCCTCATTAACGGGCTGTAGGATGTGACCATGTTTCGCCGAGGTTTGACCACTGGCCAGCACGGAGCGTAATCCTCCTGTAGTCTTCCTAAACAGCCTTGGATGGGGGTTTCTTAAATCCCATGAAGCTGAATACTAGAGCCTTAAGTGACCCTAAACCCCAAGCCCTAGCCCTGAAACCCTAGTTCCTAAACCCTAAACCCTAAACCGCGCCAATTTGAAACCTTTTAAGCAACCCTGAGCTCTAAGCGCTGAACCCGCTAACCCCAAGCCCTTAGCCTGAAACACGGAGGCTGTAACCTCAAACCCTCAGCCCTTCACGCTGAAACCCTTAGCCCGAAAAACCTAAACGCGTATCCCAAGCCCTAAAAACCCTAAGCTTCATGGGTTCAACTAGTACCCCCGTCTATACTACACCCCCATAGGTTCCCCCTTGATTAACTTTAATTAAGCTTAATTATCCTTAAATAACCTTAATTAAGGGGGGAACCCAGGGGGGTAGTATCGAGGGGGGGACTAATTGAACCCATAAAAGCTGGACCCCCCTCCCTTTTGAGCAAGGCGCGCTAGTCGCCCGGTTCCGTCCGTCCTGGCCATGAGCTTCGGAGCGCAGATTTTTTTTGACAGTTGCTGTTGAAGTTCGGGGCGTGCAGTGTTTAGGGGCTTACATTCTAGGAGTTTTGGGGTTCAGGGATTTACGGGTATTGGGAGCTTAGTTGGCCTCATGACGTCCCTAAACCTCAAATCAAACGCCAGGCCCTCCTGGTCCCTCAAACCTAAACTCCAGATCCCGACCTGGACTCCCATCCTCGAAGCAACCAACCCTAGGATTGGGGGTTTCGGGTTTAGGATTGAGGATTTAGGGGCCTTCTCCATCATCTGTTTTCCCGTTCCCTCCTTAGTGCTTCCCCATGGTCTCTTCGAAGCCCTGAGCCCCGAACCTGAAGTCCCAAGTACAAAGGTGGGATGCCCCCAATTTACACTCGCCAATCTTCCGGAAAGTAAGCTGTACTTATGCGGTCTTGCAATTTTAGTGACCCAACCTCACATAGGGGTAATCATCGGCAAGTCCTAAACTTGAACCCGAGAGCCCGAAACTTCTATCCGCCAAGGAAGGATCCGAAGCTGGGTTTTTGAGGTTCAGAAAGCTCCTAAACCTAGGACTCCCTGGAAGATTTAACCCCTAAACCTCAGACCCCGAAGACTAAGCCGTAAGCTCAAACCTCAAACCCTATGTTGATACAAAAACTGCATGACCTTAGCATACCATAGCACCATAATCCCCAGGAGGTGGTAGAGGGGGGGAAATAGCACTAAATCCTAAACCCTTGCAGGGGAACCTGAAACTCTAAACCGTAAACTTCAAAAACCTAGACCCTAAGCCCTGAACACTACGTAAACCCTAAACCCTTGTAAGGGAACCCTAAACCCTAAGCATTAAACCCTAAACCCCAAACCCTGAACCCTAAACCCTGAACCCTTGAAACCCTTAAAACCCCAAACCCTGAACCCTAAACCCTTAAAAACCTTTAAACCCCAAACCCTGAACCCTCGATCTTCTGCCTTCCCCATGGTAATTTCGAAGCGGACAGGCTTCCCTCGCAGATCTGGGGCTTCCTCGGCCAAAGCAGCAGGCAGAAGACCCAAGTTGAGGGCCCCCCTTGGAGGGTCAGGGGAACTTAGTAAATGGGTTTAGGGTTCAGGATTCAGGATTTAGGGTTCAGGGTTTAGGGCTTGCAGGGGTTAGGGAGACTTAGTAAGTAGGTTAATGATGGTCATAGCTGGGGTTATTATCTGGGCTAAAGGGTACAAACGCTATAGAGGGGTATTGCGATGTAGAGGACTTAGAGTTCGCAGACCTAAAGGGCGTGTTGGGATTAATTATCGTGTAGCCACCTATTCAACCGGAGCAGCGTTTTGAGACATCCCTAAACCCTAAACCCTATACTACACTATGGACCTGACAGGAGCACAGGGAAATGATAGTGATAGTCCAAGAGGCTTCTTCAGGAACCAGAACACTCAAATTGCAAGGTCCTTTCTCGTTTGTTTGTGGGACATAACTAGACTTTATATGAATATGTGCATGCATCTATATATATATATATACATACATATATATAGAGATAGACGTATAAATCTTCTTCACACACGCCTTAGTGTCGTGAATATAGATTTATAGAGTTAAGGGGTGGGCAAAAATGGCTAGGGGTTTAGGGTTTCGGGGTGTCGGCTTTAGGGCTCGGGGTACAGGTTTCCGGCTCTAGGTTTAATTGCAGGTCAGGTTTCAGAGTTTACCTTTGGGTTCACTATTTGGGTGGTTGTCAAAATTATGGTCCCTCTTTGGGTACGCTAAATATTAGGTGCTGTAGTATAATAGGGATTCAAAAATGGACCATAATTTTGACAACCATCCATTTGGATTTTAAGGGTTCTTGATGTTACTCTGTGAAGGATCTGGTGTATAAAGCGGCTTACGCGCATTATGCAGGGGATCTATACGGACTTTCTGACACGAAGCTGCGCTTTCGGATCAGCAAAAGGAACTGACCATCAGCCTGCTAAAGGGCACTTGCAATTTCACTTTTTGGGGTCGCCAAACACAAAAATTCAAGTTGCTGAGGGCGAGCTTTTTGTTTGCGGTGGGTTTGCTGCTTTGCACTTGATGCTCTAAGGCCTCTAAGGTTACAAGCCCGACCCTAAGCAAAACTCTGAGAAGCTCCTGTGTTTTGCCTTCGGAGTTGATACGTGTTGGTGCTGGAGGCGCAATTTGCTGGCTCAGAGGCCCAGGCAGCCAAAAGGTACGAAGCAAATGAATCTACCTTGAACCAATCATTTGAGCCTCCGCAACCTATGCTGTTTTTGCCTCCTGTTCACAGTTGAAGAGAAAGAAATCTTTGCTTGCGAGACTGGCCCCGAACCTTGAAGTCTCTTATCAAGTAGTTGTAGGCCTTGCAAATTCCAAATCTTCATGTTAGGCTATTTAATTTAAGTTGCATCATATATGTCTTGTATATAATATAACGCATGATATAGCCTCCCTGCACATCCCTGGGTTGCACCGGCTACACTGTTCCAAAACCCCACGCAGCATTGCCATCTTCATGGCAGAGACTCAAACCCCCGAAATGTACCTGTACTTTTGTGAATCTCGAGGGGCGCGAATGGGGCAGTACCCCGCCCATTCCCTAGGCCCCGAACTCCAGTGCAGTCAACGGCGCTGCCAAGTCTGAGGGTAGCTCATTCTTGGAAAAGAAGATGTCCCCTGCTTAACTTACTGCGGGTTAGTAGGAATAAAGGGAAACAAATAGGGATTAAACAAGTTGAAGACTCCCTTATGCCCGACTCATGATGTCCCCTGCTAATGTACTTATTGAGAATATGCCCAAGATTGCATTGATCTAATTAAGGATGAGAGGGTTTTAGGGTCTGGGCAATCTACATGAAATCATAGCTACTCCAAGAAATAATGACCAACATGCCAGGAATGATGCAAGCTCCTGCATTAACTACTGTGCTCAGGGTTTAGGGCTTAGGATGTAGGTTTAGGACTTGGGGCTGCTTGGCCCCTGTATACTCCCTAGTATATTCCGTTATTCATGACTCAGAATCAGTATGCTGAGTTGCATCCTTAGCACGCTTGGTCTTCAACATCACCGCCTGTGCCAAATTTGTGGATGCCCCTGACATTCCACCTTTGCCACTCTCCACGTTATGAGTAGTTGAAGGTTTAGCGTATGACGGCTTTTAACAGTGTTCATACTATTGGCGATGACCTTTGGCATCTTCAGCCCACCCTTTTTTTGGCGTTCAGGGCTTTGAATATGGCACCTTTGGCACATGGTGCCCGGATGGGCCAACACATGTACCCACCCCGAAGCCCACCAAAAGTAGAATGTGAAGTTTTGGTGATTGGAGATACTGAGCCTCTGAAAATATGTAGAGACCCATGACGAATCCAAACATATTCAACCCTCAGCGGCGAAAGCTCAAACATGGAGGCAGTACATGTCAAGCGTTAGATTTAGAAGGTCTCCATGCCGCGCCATAGTTATTTTTCTAAGTGCTGAGGACTGGGGGCTTTAAGGTTTGGGGCATAATCTCTTAAGATCTGTACAGACATGACCTAGAGAATGTACCAAGGTTCCTACCTTTCAAGCCGCAGTGGAGGAACTTTCCCAAACTATAGGGACTACAAAGAGTTTTACAGACTATATACGAATTTATGTTCCACATCGGCCTTTTATACGGGTGCGCCAGGGAGGTACATTATGAGAGGCGACGCTGCCCACGGCAAGTGTTCAGCGCTATAATAGACAAAGAAGAGAAAAACTCCAACATGAATCTTTTCCGCAAGCCCTTACAGGAGCACGGGCAATTAAGGTAGACCATATGCGCAGAATTCCATAAGGTAATTCGTTCAGAAGGGGAAAGGGAGCTAGGGGAACTTGGGGACTTTCAGGGAGAACTCCTTTGCGATTCAGGGTGTAGGCTTTTGAGTATTTGGTGCTGTTCACGATGTTAGCGAATCTGACGAACGGGTGTACCTGCAAGTCCTCAACGGGAAAAGGCACCTTGATGTAAGGCCCTCAACACAGGGACGCGCCATTTTCAACAAGCAACGTCTGCACACAGGCTTGCAATCTTTGCGTGGCCCAAATACTCTAGGTTCCCTGAAGCTCTAATTGGCACCTTTGCCAGCACCAAGAGTCAGTTGCATCCGCAAAATCTCCATGTAGTCACTGACCTTTGCACGAGAGTTGTGATGCCATCCTTCAGCTACGTGCATGACAGCTGTCCTTTTCACATAGTCATAGTCACAGCCTCCCCACAGATCTTTGCACACCAGCTTCCAACAGCGCCTCCACAATCGCAACGTGGCTGCACGCAGTTGCAACTGTGACAGCACGGCAGTAGCGTTCATCCGTCAAGTCCTGGCCTGCGCCAGCTTCCAGCAAAGTCTCCACTATCTCCAGATGGCCGCTGGCAGCTGCAACCGTAAGGGCGGTGAAGTCGTGCTCCTCTTGCAAATCTTTGTTGGCACCAGACTCCAGGAGCATCTGCACAATCTCCGCGTGGCCGCTGCCAGCTGCATGCATGACGTGAGTCCTGCAAGTCTTTGCTGGCACCAGCAACTAGAAGCATCTGCGCAATCTTTACACGGCCAGTGCCAGCTGCTTGCATAAGGGCTGTCATGCCTTTCCGATCCTGCAAGTCTTTGCTGGCACCAGCTCCCAACAACTTCTGCACACACTGCACGTTGCCATTGCCAGCTGCATGCGTGAGAGATGTTATGCCAAGAGCATCCTGCGCGTCTTTGCTAGCACCAGCGTCCAGAAGTATTTGCACAACCTGCCCTTGGCCATTGTCAGCTGCGTGCATCAGACCTGTCATTTTTGCGTATTGATCACCTGAATCTTTGCTGGCGCCAGCTTCTAAGAGGATCCGCACTATCTCTGCGTGGCCACTGCCACCTGCGTGCATCAGGGCTGTCATGCCGCGCTCGTCCATCAAGTTTCTGCTGGCACCATTTTCCAGAAGAATTCGCACGGCCTCCGTGTTGCCGCTGCCAGCTGCATGGATCAGAAACGTGCTGCCCTGCCAATCCTGCAAGTCCCTAGCCCCAGCATCCAACAGCATGTGCACAATCTTCACGTGGCCTTTGTTGACGGCGAGAATGAGAGCTGTCCGTTTTGTGTAGCTGTCCTCCGTGTCTGTGCTGGCACCGGATTTTAAAAGCATCCGTGCAATCTCCGCGTGGCCGCTGTCAGCTGCTTGCATGAGGGCTGTCATGCCTTTCCAATCCTGCAAGTCTTTGCTGGCACCAGCTACCAGAAGCATATGCACAATCTCCACGTGGCCACTGTTAGCTGCATGCATGAGAGCAGTGGCATCAAGTTTAGCCGTCGAGTCCTTGATGGCACCAGCTTCTAGGAGCATCCGCACAATCTCCACGTGGCCTCTGCCAGCTGCCTGCATGAGAGCGGTGCGGCCACACGATGCTTTCTGGTCCTTCTCCACACCAGCCTCCAACAGCAAGCATGCAACCTTTAGCCGACCGCTCTGGCATGCATCAACGAACTCCTCAGAAGCATCATGCCCCCGACACGGGGAACATGGCCGCAAGACCAGTTGCAGGTCCGTGGAGGCACCCAGCTTGGCCGAATCATCCAACATCTTGCCCTCGTGCAGCAGCTGTTGCAAGCAAAGCGGAAAGCCATGCGATTCACGCATTTCCCGCTTCAAGCTACTTACGTCATGAACCACGGAGCTGACACCGGGCAGCTCCTGCCCTGAAATCATGCAGATGCGGAGCATGGCGATGATAGGAGTAGGGACCAAACACTGTACTTTGAGTTTGCGCTTACACGTTTGCGCTCAGATCAATTAAATTTGGAAACCAACGAGATCTACAACCATGAGGCTCTGTCAGAAAGATGACTTTTTTTCCTGGACGCTCTTGACAGCTGCTGTTGTCCCCGCGGCACAATGGGGGTGCGGCTTTTCCATGAAAAAGGCAGTGGCTCAGGGTTGAGGAGCTTCGGGGATCAGGTTTGTGCGTTTGGCATTCTGAGGGTGTAGGACTTTTGCAATCTAGGGGCCAAGCCCTAAACCCTAAATCCAAAACCCTAAACCTTATCAAAATTAAGGGATTTAGAGTATGACTGCAGGGTTTCTTGGTTAGGGGTTGCAACAGGGCTTAGCCAGGCTGCTCCGGGATCTTAGGAATACCCAAGACCCTAAAGCATGCGGCTGAGTTGATGTAGGGGTACATATGGTAGGATTTTCATTTGCCCCCCCCCCTCCCCCTTGACAGGTCTTCCTGCATTCGCCATAAGCCACAATGGAAACCCTGCTCCAGATTATGTGGGAAGGATATGGGGGCCCCGTTCAGGGATTACATTGGTGTCATCTTGAGACTCTCAAATCCAAAATATGATACAGGACTTTCTGAAGATTGGGGACCCCAAGGGATATAGGGATGACAAGGGGGATAAATGGAGTCCTCATGAAGGGATCTGGACGGAGTAATGTGACAAATACTCAGATTTTCAGGTGCTCGCCTCATTTTGCTATTGTAAGACAAGGGTATAAACAATTCCAATAGGGTCTTGGTGCAGGTTATAATATGGATACGTAAAGTTTGTGAGGAGATGACACTGGTACTGGTTCACACTTGCGCTTTCTGCTGCAATATGATTGAGGGTTTGGAGTTTAGGACCTTTGAAAAGCGGTAGATACTCTCAGACAAATGCATATGCATATCTCAGTACCAGAATCCAGAGGAAAAAAAACTGCACAGGTAGACGCCCACTGACAACGTGAGCCGAAAAACCTCCGAAGCCTTACGCCCAATTTCCTACAGAACCAAATTAAATCCCCTCTGCAAGCCTAACCGCGACATAATCCATATATACTTCCCCCACATTATTCTAGGAGATCTACTTTTAAGATCCCTTTGTGGACCCGGGAAACCCTACGGTGGCCTTCGATGGAGGTGACGCAGTCGATGAAGCCGAACCCCTTCTCAGCCAGGAAGGTCTTGACCTCAAGAGTTGAGGGTTTAGGGAGGGTTTCGGGTTTAAGGTTTGAGGTGTAAGGTTTAAGTTTTTGTTTTTTTGCTGCGCCTTTTTTCGACCACAGCACGAAAAGCCCAACCAGGCAGGCGTCGAATGAGATGGACATCCAATGGCCCTAAACCCTAAACCTCTTGACCCTAAATCCTAAACCCTGTATGGGCCCTCTGGTTCACCAGAGCCACCCTTGCCAAACACTCATCCAAAGCACAGCGCGGCGAACCCCTATTCTGCACAAAGCGGGCCACTGCAATCTCCCAAATAAGGTTTAGGGCCTCTATAGCTGCAGAGCCCGCTTAAACCCAACATAACACTGCGATTCTTGATAATTCCTGAGTGCAATTGACAAACAAATCGCAACATGGCAGTTTCCCAAAATAGGGGGACCACAATGTAGCCCCTGGCTAAGACTGCACTCCAGGAGCCTCCTTCACAGGCCCCACGCCTACAATACAGGAAGCGATAAGAATTCATTTCTTACATCACATTCTATTGCAGTTATGTACGGGATAAGGAGGGCTGATGTTAATTTTCAAGCTTCTACGTCACCCTCAAGGCCAAAAGCCAGGTGTCCTAACTCCTGAGCAGGGCGTGGGGACGAGGGCTGACTAGGGTAGATTTAGGGGCCCTATAAACATCAAATATCTATGGGGCTGTAAGGATTATATAGGCATTGCGGGTAATAAAATCTAAAAATCATTTTCAAGCCCACCCCTGTTTAGTTCTGTCCGTTATCCCGGCTCGGCAGACTGCCACGAGTTGTTGATATTATTACATGTGGGTTCCTGTTCATGTGAGCTACAGCCTAAACTTCTAGTATCCCCCTCAGTATCATCCCTATCATACTCCCCTATATAACCCCCTGCAAGGAGTTTAGACTATGGCCCATCTAGATTCACACTTGTCTTGGACTGCACCCAGCCTATAGGTTGTAGCTCAACATGCATTCTACTGGTATCATACTTCTTTGGCACAGGTCCACAGGGTCATGAACCCAAACCCCTTAAATTTAATCCCTAAACCCCAAACTCTAACCCTGAACCTTAAGCCCCAAACCCAAACCCTCAACAACTAACCCTAAACCGTTTACCGTGGGGCCACTTAACCTGGTTGTAGTTGCACCGCGCAACCCCAGGCTCCTGTCCATCTATTGGGGGTTTCCCTAAGTTAGGGCTACATTTTTATGGGTCCCATAATAAGGACTATCTGATTTTTGGGTCTTTATTGGGGTCCCTCTATTTTGGGAAACTAGCCTATGGGTTTCTCAAGATTAGGGTTACCTTTTGCGGACATTCACGGGTTTATAGTATTGTCCAACCCTAAACCTAGTAAGGGTTGATCGTACTTTAAAGCTTAAATCTTAAACCCCATCTGGACAGACCAACTGCTATACTACGATTGATACTAAAAATCCTGCACGAACCTAATATACAATAGTACATAATTCCCAAGGCATAAGGTACCTAGGGTCATGCAGGATTTTAGTATCCACCGTACCATTGCTGGGTGGGAGCCCAACCTAACTTGTAGCTCGGGCCCCAGCGGTGCCGTAGTGCAAGTTTGGATCCTCAGTCCGCGCACATGAGCTATAATCTAAATCTCCTAGTATCAGCCTTCATAACCCTACAGGTGGTTATATAGGGTTTAGGGTTAAGGGTTTAGGGATTAGGTTAATACTACTCCCCTATATCCCCCCTTTTAAGGAGTTTAGATTATGGCTCACATGGTGTTTCTCAAGCTTGAGGTATAGGGTTTACCTTCCTCCAAACTACAAGGAGACCCCTAAAAGGGGCCTACCTAGAATACTGTTTTTAATTTCTTCTAGGGGGGTTCCGTGGGTTCCATGTGAGCTTGGGGGAGGGGAGGGGTTCAGGGGTTTAGAGCTTCGGGTTTTCTATGTTGCGAAACACGAGTGGTATCCAGAACAGTACTTGTAAGAAAAATCAAGGGTATTGTTTGTAACTTACTCTTGCCCTACCCCAAAACGCCAAACTGACGGTCCGGAGCCTGGCAAGTTCTGTAAAGGAGCTACAGAGGTCTATCAAAGCTTGGGAGGATTTAGAAAGCCGCTCCCCATTAAAGGTTCCTAGCTGTTTCCGAATACTAGCAGATGGCACTAAACTTGGGGTTCTACTTTCTAGATCCCTAAACCCTCCCAGGGTTCTGGGAATCGCTGGCCAAAATCTGAGCCGGTATAGGAACTGAAAGCTGGCCCAAGCAGGACAACTCTTGTGTGTCGCTCAATAGTTTCCATTCATGCAATTTTGGCCAAGAACGCCTTGCTTACCAGGAGGGCTGCAGGGGTGAATGCCTACTCCTTTACGGGGCCATGATGCAGATATGTGGGGATACAACCCTTAGGGTGCGACCGTACAGTGGGCTGTTCTAAGCAGCAGTTATCCAACAAACATCATTTCTGCCACCTGTCAAGCTTGAATTATGGGATCCTTGGGTGGGGATCCACCAGCAAAGACACAGCATTCCCCTTGTTCTATGTCTCCTTACGTAGTCTGCGAGTCTTGGTAAAACTTTACTTGTGACAGGCTTCATGCAAGAAGCACAACCCCAATCCCTCCACCGCAGTGCTCCTGTGACCCCGCAATCATGGGTAAAGTACAGCGCTCAGTGAGAGCAAGGGATAAGGCTTGCTGACCCATTTAAACCATCAGACGCCGGAACCTCTTGCTGTCAACAATCTTGACACCCCAGCTACCCTCACGACTTAGTCTTTATAGTCTGGTTGGTCGTCTCCTTGTCTGCGTCCCACATGACTTAATGTAGTCAATACATACATACCACAAAGTTGTTCCCAAAATTACGGTCCCATTTTGGTACCTCTAAATAGTAGGTGCCATAGTATAATCGATAACCAAAAGGGGCCTATAATTTTGAGAGCAGCCCATAGTAAAGATCGCGTCCCCGAACGACAGAATCCCCACCTTAGAGACCACCAACCTGCTTTACGCTTTTGAAGCCGAGACCCTGAACCTATTTCAGCTGTAGCCTCAACTCCTAGTGTGCCCCTTAATAACCCCCATAGTGCTCCCCTTATATAACCCTGTTTAAGAAGTTTGGACTACAAGTGTTTTCACATGAGCTATAGCCGAAACTCCTAATATACCCCTTAGCAACCCCTATAGAATTCTGCATATAACCCCCTTTTAAGGAGTTTAGACTGTAGCTCACTTAGTCTCTTCATGCAGCTGGAGGCGCCAGCCCACCGTAGCCACCGCCGTAGTAGGCTGCCATGGGATCAGTGGCGATACCTGCTTCGGTACAATGTAGGGCTTTAGAATTTAGAGCTTTGGACAGAGAGGGGTGAGTTCCAGGGGGTAGGGTGCACCGGTCAATATGAAGGGATTTGAAACAAGTTTGGGCGTCGAATCTGTTTGAAGCGCGAAAGGGGCCTTTACGAGAAAGAGCTAACACCTAACGGGGACTTGCCCAGCGGCGCCCGACAGCAGTCCCTCAGTCGTCTTAAGGCTATACCGACCCAAGAACCCCAAGAACCCTGGAGTCCCATTGCCTCAAGCCCTGAAAACCTCTAAACCCTAAACTCTCCGAAAACAGCACCATACCCTCTATAACAAGCGAATAAATACAATAACTGCGACAAAAGCCCTAACAAGGCTTCTGGGCTTATCTTCCGGGCCTGGCGTGCCTGTGGCTCCGTAGCCAGGCGCACCGTAGCCTGACAAATTGAATGTATACCACTTGGGGTGTGGGGTTTGGGGGGTAAGGATCCATACATGGATTGCGATGCGACGGGGCTTTCTACAAGTGATCCTTCTAGGGCTTGCTTGAGAGTGTTTTAGAAGAAATCGGCAGTCTGGAGCTATCTGCTTCATGTTTGTGGACGATCTCAACCAAACTGTGAGCTCGGAACCAACAATTTTGTGCTGCTCAAGGGGGGAGAGCTACCAGGGTTTGAGGTTTAGGATGGTTTAGGACCAGTCTTTGTACACTCTCAGCAACGTTTCTTGTTCTGGAGGGTGCTTCTTCGCTTCAAACCCAAAGTGCCTGTACCACCTGCCATTCGGGAACTTAAGCTGGGTAATATACGATAGCAGAGACGCCACACAGTGAACTACATATCCACACTGTGGTAGCCGAGCTTACGCTTCTTGACAGCAACGCGAACACTGACCTACCATAACAGCAGTTTTTCTGAACATTCCTTAGGGTTATACTACAATAAATGAAACGGCCCACAGGAGACCCCAGCATTCAGTCCAACGTCGACAGTTCCCCGGAACTAAGGCTGATACTAAAACTCCTGCATCACTGTAGTCTACTATAACAACCTACTTCCCAAGGTAGAGGGTAAATCGGGTCACACAGTATCCACCGTATCAAACAGGTATGAAGCCTCCACATCCTAAACCCTCAGCTGCCCTCCGCCCAACATCGAAATCTTTAAACTAGCCTAATCAACCCTATATAGCCTTTATATTCTAATATACTACTATAGTACTTTCCATTTTCTTTTCCATTATCCCAATATAACCCCTATACTACCATATTACCAAGGCCACAATCCTCAAAAGCTGAAGAGCCTGCGGCCGCCATCTGTTGCATGTATGCGGTGTAGTCCGAAGGCGAAGAGCCATAGCCGTAAGCCTAGGATGAAGAGAGGGCTAGTCCGGAGGTGGTAATCTCCAATACCATAAACCCTAACCCCATGGGTTTAGGGTTAGGGATAATGGAGACTCAGATGGGCTATATAGGGGAATATATTAAAACCTAAACCCATAAACTCCATGTTCCAACAATACCTACCCTCCTTGGATCCAACCCCTTTGAAGACATGCGTAAAGGGCGTTGCGACCATGAAAAGGGAGGGCTTGCTGGCAGCTACTCGAGAATTTGTATGTGGACACGGTGCCACGCAAGACTTTGTCCATCAGCAATATTGTTTAGACCTTCAGCTTGATAGTAAAAGGTTTGAGGATAAAAGGGAAAGGCCCAAGGCGCGTAGGTCATTTAGTGCTCTCTAACCCTTACCCTAGACCCTGTTCTTGGAGCTTCGAGGTAATCATAACCCGAAATATAACTACACTTTTCTTAGCCTACATTACCCTAGCAAGAAAAAAAGGATCCTTTTTACATAGATATAAGGAATCCCATACCCCAAAAGTATAAAGGATCCCTCACATTGATCCAGTTTTAGCCTCAAAATTACAAGCCCGTAAGTCCCTGAAGTTCGTTCTTACCTGGATTCTACGTAACAGTTTACATCGAGTTATAGTCCCCCTTAAGTAGATAGAATATGGCTCCGGGTATATTACAATAAGATCCCCATATACCCCATATTGTATCTACTTGAGGGGGACTATGTAACTACCCCGAACCTCTAAGTAAACTCCTTTATTTCCGGATCCCGAAGACTAGCCAGCACCTCTTCCCCCGGACCCTGGGGCCCCCCCAGGGCATGGTACTGGCGCGGCCTGAATTTCTACAAGTGCGGTTTTAGGGTCTAGGGTTCAGGGATCATGTGTGACGTCTAGTTGAAGTAGCGATTAATAAGCCCCCTCCCCCAAATACGGACTATAATAGAAATCCGAATAAAGCCCGTAAAAGGAGGGGATGTATGAATCATGGATCTACCTTGTCTTAGACGAGAATTCTGCAAGGAATCTGGGAGCATCTTATTGGCAATTCTTGGAGCTCCTCCGTTATGCCCAACCTTCCCTAGTCTCCTTCCCAAATCAGGGATCACTCCGGGCGGTACTGAATTGCTTCATGATTAAGATGGCCAGGAATTGTCTTTGGACAGCTTAAATTCGAACCTGCTTTAAGGGGTTAAAACCTCAATGTGCTTTGAAGCTGTTGCGGCTGTTGCTTTCTATTACCTGATTTCCGCAAGTTACAGAAAACAATCCGCCTCAAACTTTGTACCGAGTTGCCGAATATGCAGCGGCATACTGCGGATAGGCTTGGGCATAAGCCTCAGCCATTGCAGGGGTCGGCGTGGGTGTGCCGGATTGCTGTTAGGAAGTCGATTTTAACTTGAGGGGAAAGCAATATCACATTACGGTAACTTGATTAAGTTGAGCTCTTCAAGAACGTATAGTCCCCCTTAAGTAGGTAGAATATGAGGTATATGGGGATCTTATCATAATATACCCAAAGCCATCTTCCATCTACTTAAGGGGGACCATATGCAAATTTGTGGTGCTGGGCTTCAGGGTCTTCAGCCATCAGGGTTATGAAGCTGTTGCAAGCAAGACCCGTGGAGAGCCCCCCTACACCCGAAACCCCAAATTGTGTTCGAACTTAGTGCAATTATCGCGGGTCTCAAGACCCAGGATTTTGTTTGGATGCGTCAGAACTGCGCGGAGCTGTCGTCAAGATTCCCCCCGTCTCACTGGTACTTCATACCTCTTTGCTGTTATAGAACCACTTCCTTACTTTGGAAGTATGGGTCCTTGATGTGGGCCCTAAGTCTTTTCAGGGTATTCAAGGGCCCTAGAAGGGGTATCCATGTTGGGTAGGAACTAGGTATATAGGGACTACCGTACTAAGGGCCCATACGCGTGGCCTTTACACTTGCAACTTTAAACGCTATATCCTTTGGTGACCTCACATTCCCCCTGATATTAACTACAGCCACCCCTTCCATTAAATGTTCCCTTGAATGGTACAGGTATTCTATTGGGATGCATATTTAACATTAGGGAGTGTGTGTGTGTGTGTGTGTAGGGGGGGGGGTTAATGTTACGGGAAGTGATTGCCTCAGCCACTTCTCTCTACTTCTTTGATGTTCGGCCTTGCGAGCGCCCGCTTGGTGGAGTGCGATTTTGCAATCCCTAAACCCTACGCGGTTTGAGGGCTTTTTTTTAAACGCCGGTTTGAGGTTTAGGGCTTAGGGTTCAGGCAGACTTTGCAGATTGCCTGCGGTCTCTTTCGACGGTGACCCCTATAATAATACCCTATACAATCCTCTATAAACCCGCCTTTAAGGAGTTTAGACTATAGCTGATATTGCCCCAATATAGCCCTCATTTGAACCAATAGAGTCCCCTTAAAGTTTCTTTAGAAGGGGTACGTACACCCAGGGGGTACAACCCTAGGGGTACAGGCCTCTTGACCACTCCTCCAGGAAAGCTCAACTCTGAATCCTGGAGCCTAAGCCCTCAACTCAAAAGAGCGATAATCCCCCTTAAGTAGATAGAATATGGCTTTTGCGTATCCAATAACAAGATCCCCATATACCTCTACTTAAGGGGGACGATACCGCTAAACCCTAAACCCTAAATAGTAGTTTCCATTTCTCGTCCATTATCCGATGGGGGACTATATCTACTGCAGCGGGACTATACATCCCGAAACTTCTGATAATGAAGCTCAGTAGCCGCATAGGAGTACGCCTCAGCTTGCTTCGGTTGGACGAGGCGGGATCAAACAATTGGTTTAGGGAGGGCTTCCGTATTATAGGGCTTTGGGGTGTTGGGGTGTAGGGCTTTGGGGCGAAGGGATGAGAATTTGGGAGTTTGGGGCAAAGGCACAAAGGTCATGAGTAACATAGCCGACTATGAACCCTAAACCCTGAACCCTAAGCCGTTCGGACAGCACCTCCATGGGGTGATCAAGGCAAACATGACATTTTGTGATTGAGACTTACCTGCCCCTTACACCGTTCTTCCAGATGCCGAAAGATCTTGCATGGCCTTAACCACTTTGAGCCTTGCTAGTGACGGTTTTCTAGAATACCACAGTCATGCCATGGAAGAGGCTTGCCAGAAAAGAGGTGTGTTTCAGCAGTTGAACCACTATGACCCGAAACCCCAAACCGCGTGGTATTCTTGCCATGCCAAATACCAAAACCCTATAAACCATCTACAACCAAAGGAGAAGAACATCGTATATACTCTATCTTGGGGATTACATCCAAGTCACCAAATATAGTTGCATCGCTACACCCGATTCCAGACCTCTGGGAGGATCCAAAAACTGGATCCCCCACACAAACTCACTAAAAAAAACAAACATATAACCCATATGAAATTCCCCACGTGATATTCTTGGGGATTTATGTCTTAAATCGCTTTGGAAATCTGAGAACCAAAAGGCATGATTCTACTACTGGCGCAAGTACATGGCGTCACTCCGGGAAGTGCAGGTTTGTTAAAGCAGGGCCTTGGGAACCTGGGTAGGGTTCAGCGTTATGGGGCCTCTCAGACATCGTAGGGAATTACCTGGAAAAACGCCCAAATTACGATATGAGCCCTGGACTAAATTTGTAGTATATCCCTCAATAGGTCGAGTTATGGGCCAATCCCTCAATCCTGGGGTCATTATATACCTATCATGTACCCTATAAGGGCCCACGTTAGGGGCCCGTGGCTAGGACCTTCGACACCTCTCTTCCACAGAACCCACCACATGATCCTTAAGCCTGAATTCCCTTCCCAGGCGATGGTAGAAGTGAACCTTAATTCCCTTTACAATGGTTGGTACCAAAGTCTTTTCAACTAAATCTTTTGGTCGGCAAATTAGAGCTTGGATCGCAGAATCTGGAACCCTGAACCGACAGCCCTTCGATGGCCGAGGATCGGAAGGATAGCCCTCAGTTCAAATGCAGGGCTCTTAAAATCGAGTTTAGGGTGCTTCAGGGACTATGAGAGATCTCTCACGCGGACGTACCCTGAAGTGTAGAAGCTTCAGGGATTAGGTGTTTCAGTTTATCAAAACAAGGCACCCTAAGGGACCCCATGCATGTCTGAAGATCGTGCGGAACTCACAGGGGTAATCCCTTGAGTATGGCTTCAATGGGGATCTATTCCAACATAGTAGGCGCCAAAATCCAAATCCGCGCTGATCCCCCTCAAAGCAGAGGAGTCCAGCAAAAGTGAACCGTTAGCCCATACCCCAAGCCCCGGCCATGAAGGTAAACAGAAGCTACTGAAGGGACTAGAATGGGAACCCCAAACAGGGAACCCCAAGAATATAGTAGGAATATAGTAGGAATGTAAAGATCTTGGTAGGTATATCCATGTTATGTTCCCACCATATTCTTGGAGTTTCCTGTCTTGGGGCTCATTATAGTCACTTTAAGTATTTCTTCATTTAGGGCTCAGTTTTTTGGAATCAGACTTTTTCCTACTGGAATACCAAGCTGGTAAGGTCAGGTACAGGGTTTCGAGTTGAGTGGGCTTAGCCTATAAGAATGGGGAGCCCGCGATTTGGGCAGACCGTCATCTGAAGTCCGAGGCTAACGTTGGTAATTCAGGCGTTGCATAAACAGGGGCACCTCAGTATGGTGTTATATTCACGGCTATATATATATATGTACATACATATGACTATAGGGAGGCATTTCTGGTTTAGGGTTTAGTAAAATAGGCCTCGGATGTTTTTCTAGGGTGTAGGGCTTGGGTTGAGGGGATTAATCTGTGCTTTTGACTAATAAAACCCCGAAATTTAAATGTAATTTGTGCCGACTTAGGGTTGAAGGGCAATTTAAAGGCAGAGGCAGTCTTCGGCCCAAAAACTTCCTGGATTTCAGCGATTTCTTTCCAGACCGTCGAATCCCTACCAAATGGAGGGTTTGGGTTTGATGTTGCATTACCTGTGCTTAGCATGATTTGCTTTTCCTGTTGCATCTCAGATCTCCGGAAGGCTGGGGCGCGGATTTTTTTCTAGGGCGGACCGCCTTATCTTTAATCAAGAGTGGGGATGGAGGGCACGTGAGCATGCGCCATGGGGCCTGTGAAAATAATTATGCTAAAGGCCGCCAAGTGACTAAACACCTAAGAGCATAGCTATGATCACCACTCCGGACACCATGGCGTGCAAGTCCCCTAAACTCCAGGCCGTGTAAGGCCTCTGGCTTTGGGTTAGGATCTATGGACGGATCTAGGGGTTAGGGTTGGGGGGTCTCCAGCTCGTGTGATTCACGAATGCTAAGAAATGTGAAAGGTACTGCTTGGAGGGGGTTATTATATGGGCTATAGGCTCAGGGGTTGTTATACGGGTTAGTTCTAGAGGATATCAGTATACTTACTAAGTCCCGCTGACCTTTGTCAGTGGAGTACCAACCAAGCTCAGCGCATACTAAACTTAGATCAGTGCCGGAGCTCCAGTGGGTAATCCTTGTTTGGAGCACCTCTAAGTCCAATGATGCCAGTGCTTAATCCCTGAACCCTAAACTCCCCAACCCTAAACTCTAAACCCTGAACCCTGAGGAGTGCTATGAGGGTCGCGCTACGCACGCTCAGAACTTAGAAGGTTGACACTAGCAATCCTGCGTGGCGAACGCACCTGCCATAGACACCGACTTGTCCTGTCCACCATTCGAAAGACCTCACCGTGACAACTGCACGGCGATAAACTCACACTAACTGTGCTAAATAAAACATCCCTCAACACCTCGAACAGGGAAAGACTCCATGTGGGTCATTATCGTAGACTGCGGG
Source organism: Symbiodinium pilosum (assembly GCA_905231905.1). Classification (NCBI taxonomy): domain Eukaryota; class Dinophyceae; order Suessiales; family Symbiodiniaceae; genus Symbiodinium; species Symbiodinium pilosum. The sequence goes on from CAJNIZ010014347.1 coordinate 52,433, forward strand.
GGATGATGCAATATATTGGGGCTCATACAATGTGGGCGTCCAAGCACGTTGTTGCACTTCTTCTCGACCAATTTCGTGGCAAGTGCCAGGCCCAGCCAGTGTCGCTTCGCCAGAACCGCGGCAGTGCACGGCTTCTCGCCGGCCTTGTGTGACCACGTTGGGAGCTGAATGGATTGCTGCTTACACCGGGACCGAACTTCCCAAGTCCCCCTGCGGCCAGGACTCGAGATCATGCTGAGGGATGTGAAGGCGCGTCGCGGCGGTCTTGTAGAACAGCTTCACATACGGCCACACCGGCGTGTCGCGATTGGACCGCTTCCATATCTGCCAGCAAAATCAGTCGTGCCTCTGTTCAAGGACCACCCCAAGTAGCTTGTACCTGGTAATTGTGGTGCTCTGGTACACTAAGATCATGCAGCCCGAAAGTAAGAACCCCATCATGGCTAAGTACAGGTGCCGACTGGCGATATTCCCACCCGCAACGCAGGAATCTGAACTCGCAATGCTCTATACAAGGTCGATGCAGCCAAGAGCTTACACGCTAGTCCAAAAGCCCAGGCAGAAATCCGGCATTGACTCCACTTCTTGGAACAACGAAACCTATACGATTCCTTTCGCTCACTTTCGGACTCCAACCCCCAAATTCTGCTGAACCCTCAATTCTGAACCCCCTCCCTCAATCCGCAATCCCACTAAACCCTAAACGCCTCCCTAAACCCTAAACCCTAAACTCTAAACCCTAAACCCTAAACCCTAAACTCTAAACCCTAAACCCTAAACCTGAACAGGCCGTGAACTGGAAGACATCCTCTGAGACCCCGGCATAAGCGCCATAGGGCCTGAGGAGTTGGAGGAAAAGAGGCCAAGGAAGGGAAATCCAAGCTATGAGGTTTAGGGTTTAAGGTTTAGGGTTTGAGGTTTAGGGTTTGAGGTTTAGGGTTTGAGGTTTAGGGTTTTCCTGTAGTCACTTACAACTACCACTACATATAGGTTCCCTACTTTACCAACAACTACTATGCGATACCTACCTAGGAAACAGGCGTCCGACGCGGACCATGGCTTCGTGAGCATCACCTTTCTAGAGATTTTAAGAATTTGGAGTCTATATGGCGTTCCACTAATTATGGAACTGACTGCCTTTCAGGTTTGTCTCAGTATACGTGCTTGGGGTCTATATTAGGGCCACCCCATTTACGGAAACCCCCGCAGCAAAGGGTTGAGGCTCACTGTAGGGGCTCAACAGTACAAGAAGAGTAGGCTGCTAGGGACTTCGTGGATTATCTGGAATCTGCCTTCCTCACCTTCCCCTCCAACTGTTAAACCCCAAACCCTGAACCCGAAAAACCTATAACCCCTACGCCCTAAACCCCCAAACCTTGAAGCCTCAACCCTGAACCCTGAGGACCGTGGGACTGCAAAGAACACAGGCCTTACTATACAGGGCCACGACCCCCAATAACTCGACATCTGATACTTGGCAAACATCGTCACGTTTCTTGGGCTGGGTGTTCAGAGTTTAGGGTGTTGCTAGCATCTTTTGGGGGGGCACCCTGGGGCTGCAAGTATACAAATGTTCCTTACATGGGGCCCTAAAGTTTATAAACACTACCTACAATGGGCTATTTGGAGCCTGAGGGTTGTTGTTCCGCTAGGAGCTGAGCTATTTATTTGCAGAATTTTCAGCTCTAGCTGTGCTTCAGCCTTTTTATGCTCACTGGCAATGGGCGAGTAGTCCATGCAATCACCAAAAGCTGCAATAAAAGCCCTGCTTCATTTACTACGGCTTCTCTCACTCCCAACAAGGCACCAGGGAGTCAAGCCAAGGGACGACATCATCATCTGGTAGGAAGCATTTCCAGCCGCCGTCTTAGCGTCCTGGCGATTCTGGGATCTTAAAATACTATCTACCTTGAGTACTGCCCCCGCCCTTTAACAGTCTATATTAGGGGTCTTATTAAGGGCTATATATAACTACATTTTAATACTATCCAACTGTTACAGAGTGGAGGCAGTACCCAATGTTTACTTTCTATGAGCCTGAGCTACACACACATGGGTAGCGCTTTTTGGTGGTTGAACCAAGGAAGATTCTAGTCTTCTTACAAAAAGCTATCATCCAAAAGAGGAGATAGTCTTACCTGATAATGAGGACCATAGTTTGGGTGCTGCCTCCACCCAGGAACAGCCTGTAATCAGAGAAGCTAAGGGCTGCATATGCCTAGAATATAGTTTTCATCTGAGTAACCCCCTCCGCCTAGTATCAAATGTTCCCAATATATTGTAGTATACCACGATGGGATTGTTTGATTTCAGGGGCCGGGGGGTGGGAGGTTTTTGTATTAGGGGGAGGGGATGATTGTTGAAACCCTACACCCACAACCCTAAACCCTTGTTGAAAGCCCCAGTCCTGAAATGTAAGCTCATATCGAAGTACTAAGTTTGCGATGGAGGGATGGAAAAGAAACCGTAAATTACCGTATGATTGGAGATTACATAGGTGTTACTAGAGGAATCTGCTCCTGTATTCCTTCCCTACCATGTAGTTGGAGATTACGTAGCGCGTACTCTAGGAGTCCATCTCTATATTCTCTACTAGCTCCTTGCTTTTCACCCTTCAGAACATGCAAGGGCTGTCATAACCAGCAGCTCTATAGCCTGAGGTACGGCCAGTGATACCAACCACTACACACATCCACATTCCAGACAGAAACCCCACCTTTTACCCTAAACCAAACAAGCTTCAAACATTAGCCTTAAGACTGTATAATACCCACATCGAAACAAAACATATTAGCTCCTCCTCTCAGCCAAAGCAATGCTTCTGTATTAACAGCAGCAGCGACGATGACTTTAATGAAGCGCGTGGGAAGCACTGGGATAGGATCCGGGCCTGAAATCCAAAACGTTAAGCCCTACTGAATAGCCCTACTTCAAGGGTTTGGAAGGGGCTTAGTAAGTACACATAGAACTTGTAGCCCATGTAATTATCCCAGTTCTCTCCGGTATCAACCTGCGGTAGGTCCTGATTCCCCAATGTTCTGATCCCCTTCAATGTCTACTTGGAGGGTCAGCGGGCCTTGGTAAGAATGCTTATACTTATAACCCCTAAAAACCACATAGTAACGCCAGTTATCCATATCAGTAGCCACTGCCCCTTCAAGAAAAGGTAGACCCAAGTGACAAAGAATCCGCTCAGCCTTAAACCATCAACGACCAACGCTAAGTAAACCATAAATCCTGGACCCTAAGCCAGAAACGCTACGCCCTAAACCGCGCATCCTCAAGCCAGCCCCACTCAAGGACAGTTCCAGGTGGGTAGTTACCCTTATAAGAGGCCTATGTAAACCTCATATAGGCCCATTACCATTATACGAGCCTTATATGAGCCTTATATGGGGGTACCCACCTGGTAACTACCCACCTGAAACTGTCCCTAACCCACCATCCCTATACGGGTAGTTCCCAAAATCAGGCTCTGAGTTTCGCATCTCCCGTGCTAACCTTCATATATATATATATATATACACATACATATAGGTGCATACCTAAACAGAACCCGTAATTTTGAGAGCCCTTATCCCCAACCTCAAGCCCTGGACCCTAAACCCTCCAACCTAAACCGCAACATCTGAAGCTTTGCCTCAATTACCTTTCCCAGAACAGAGAAAATTCATATAGGGAGCATTCTTATAATGGGAAGCCTGACATAGTAATCCGTATTATAGCAAATTTTGACATCCCCCATATCATGATCCCCCTAAACCCTAAACCCCTATACCCTAAACCCTAAGCCCCTGAACCCCTATACCCCAACCGCCCAACCCTAAACCCCTAAACCCTAAATCGCTAAACCCTAAATCCCTAAACCCTAATTCCCTAAACCCTATATCCCTTAACCCTAAATCCTAATTCCCTAAACCCTAGACCCCTAAACCCCTGCACCCCAAAATCCCTAAACCCCCAAATCCTTAAATCCCTAAACCCCCAAAATCCCTAAACCCTGAAGGCCTTCGCGTCATCCTTGGAGTCGTCCTTGGAGTCATCCGAGGAGTCGTCGTCAGACATGACCCTGCTCTTGTTTGGCTTAAGGGTTTAGGGGTTTAGGGTATAGGGGTTTAGGGTATAGGGTTTAGGGGTCTAGGGTTCAGGGTTTAGGAGTTTAGGGGTTTAGAGGTTCAGGGGCGCAGGGTTCAGGGTTTAGGGGTGTAGGATTTGGGATGCGGGGGCTGAAGTTCAAGCTTTTCGGGATTGAGGTCGAGGGATCTGGGTTGAGGGATTGGGGTTTAGGGATTTTGCTGGTCTAGTTTCCACAGGTTTCGTCCATGGATTTTGGACTGCGGATCAAAGACTTCGCATATCCATCTGGGCGGTGAGGAACTGCATGGTGGGACTTTTTTTTTATGCGGATCTGTGAGACTGTTTCATGGGCAGCCGTCGAAATTTCAGGTCTGTTTTCAGGCCACCCCGTTTATTGCGTTGAGCTGCTCAACAGATACCATAATCGTAATTTCTGACGGCTCATTACCCGTTTGGGATTGCACCTACGCTTGAGCCAAGGACAGGCCAGGGTTACACAAGGCCAGATGACTAAGATTAGTTACTGGTTCTTCGTAGGGAATAACGAAATATATTCTATAGGGAGTATATTTCCTTTTTCCCTACTAAGAACCAGAAAGATTAGGGTTTTGGGCTAGCATCTACGACCACGCGCAGCAAGCACTGAAATGCTCAAATTTCGGAACATACGCCCGCACAGAACCCGGCCCCAAACCAATTTGCCAAACAAGTCCATACGCAGCCTTTCTCCGGACCCCCTGTTGGGATGCCATGCTTTCTAAGGGATGGTGAAGCCCCAAACTATAACCAAAACCCCGTAATTGCTTTAAAGCCCCGAACTCTAAACTGCTTTCAAAACAGCGCACAGCACCAGTCTAAGCCAAGAATCATCTCAGCCTATTGCAGGGCGCTGAAACAAGGCATTGGATCCTGTACTACAGATCCTTACAAGTTGGGAGCACCAATTTTTGAATCCCTATGCCCTATGCTGCCTCATAGTAATAATTTACGTGCGCTACCTGTGTGCTTGCCCTTCCCACCGCCCCTGCCCTGGTGAAGTAAAAGATGGTTTTTCAGGCCCGGCGCTGCATTCGACTTAGGGTCCTACATGTAGGGTTTAGTCGCCATTTCAGGGCTTTAGGGCTTTAGAGCTACAGCTCGCGATGTCACGTCTTATGGTTAGGGGTTCATGATTTGCCGCTGTCATTCCCCTGATTTTGCAGGCCTCTGTCCCAAGCGCCCGCCCCGCGCGAAAAGCGGCCAAAACAGGGCGCAGGAGGCAAGCTAAATCTGAGGGCTTGTTAGAGGTTTAGGTTGTGGGTTGTTGTTTTTGTAGGCTTCAGTGGTCGGGGTTGAGATTTTGTGAGGAGGTCTTACCACAAGCTATGGGAGGTAGGCTTGCAAGCTTAAGGTAGAGGTCTTAGAAAGGGTGGGCTGAAAAGGTCCAAGGTCTGAAATTTTGTGTGGGCTTGGGGCGTTTTGGCCATGCCCCGAACTTCAAAAAATCCCAAAACCCTAAATCCTAAACCGAATTCCCTAAACCCTATAACCCTTTTACCCTAAACCCCTAAACCCCTAATCCAATTCTTCAACTTGGATTCTGGGATGCCCTCCTATGTCCATACTCCGCTTGACGCTCCCAAGCCACGAGCCGAAGTATGGGAGCAGCAGACACGGTTTAGGGTTTGGAGTTTAGGGTTCAGGGTTCAGGGTTTAGGGTTTGGGGTTTAGGGTTTAGGGTTTGGGGTTTAGGGTTTGGGGTTTAGGGTTTGGAGTTTAGGGTTCAGACGCATCCTTGCTGAAAGATCCTTCAACACCTGAACCTAAGCCCGAACATTCCACATCATGCAACTGCAAATCCTTTGTCGAACACGCACCTCAACATTTGCCCGAATGAGCTTTGGTTCCTATGCACTGTCGGACTGAACAAGTAAATGAAAGGTTTCCAGTAAATTAAGGGTGCCTCTTTGACAGGGCCACAACAATAAGGGTTGTCTTATCGAGGCTGAAATGCGGGCCCTTCTTTCAGAACCCCCTAGACGGATAATAGTCAGAACCGTGAGGCAGAACCGTACTAATGCTACTTTTGCTCACAGCTCCCGGTCCTGGGGCCTTTACAGGGATCCAAACTGCAAGACTGGAACCCCAAACCCGAAATCTCCCAAACCCCAAACCCTAAACCCCAAACCCCTAAACCCCTAAACCCCAAAACCCCAAACCCTAAACCCCATCCCAGGCCCAAGTCAGATATCCTTACTTGCATCCAGCTCGATGGTACTTGGAGCATCACAGAAACACGGATCCCCAGCACCCACCATTGACCTAAACCCTTTTTTGGGGCTTATGGACGAACTATCGTCTCAAAGACGTACATGCGGTTCCATGTTGATGTATGGAATGGTCGCATTCATATGGTATTTGATGCCAATTCCTATTCCCAAATAGCCAATACGGAATGTGATTTCCGCTGTATTTTCCTTCTGGACTACAGGAACCCCAAGAATTTCCGTACAACACCTTCAGATCAACCCACATATTCTGTGTAACCTTGTACTCGCGACATGCATCAATTAGCAATTCCGGCTATAACAAGCTTTGAGTTACGTAGATGTGCGCGAGATTTCTTATAGGTCAAAGAACCCTACCAGGATCAGGGACATACGTGAACTGTGGCCACACGTTCAGACTCTGTAACACTGTTCAATCTAAGTCTCTATGAAAAACATGCCCCCCGTCCCCCCAAATCTACCAAAACATGAGGAAATACTCGCTGTGGGGACAACCAAGAGGCGTTCATCTTAGTTCCAAGAAAACATGACTCATAAATCCAGAGGAGTTTCAAGGACAGCTCATGTGCTTTCGAGTCCAAGACATTTCCCTGTGTAGTTTGGTGGGCAAACCTATGAAGGCTGAATGCTCGTGTAAGGCTCATACAAGGGTAATGGGGCGACACGGCCCTAAACCCTTAACCCTAAACCCTAAACCCCCAACGAAATGTCTATAGGACTCCTCCCCCTCAGCTGGCAAGATGATAGCTACTATAGAAGCCAGAATGATTCCCAACACTATTTCCTGATAGCCCTGATCTAGCTAAAGCACGTTATGTCCCGAAACCCTACTCTAACTACTGAGGCGTTAAGGGCTAGGGATTATAGAGTTTCAAGGTGTTAGGGTTTTTCCAGGTTTAGGTTCCAGAATTTTGGATTTATACTTTGTTTTTTCAGTTTAGGGGGGTTGGCTTAGGGCCTGGACAATGTCACCCTAAACCCTAAATCCTAAACCTTAAACCCAGTATCACCTGGAGGTGTCCTTGATAGAGGTCCTGACCGATGCCTTGAGAGTGCGTCGGTGTACGGTTGCAGCGCTGGACATCATCGAGCTTCGTGAGAATGTCATACGCCTCATTATATGGGGTTTCCCACAATTAGGCGTACCCTTTTTAAGTAAGGGTTCCCATAATAGGGATTATAGTATTTTGGGGTCTATATTGGGGTCCCCTTATTTTGGGAAAGTACCATATAAACATGTGAATGTCCTTGCTGGCACTTCCAAGTGAGTGGGGGAGTGAATGAGGTACCATCATACGGGGCTATAAGGGCTTGATCACTAGCAAGTTTCTCAAGCATGGGAGGCCTGGGAAAGCATAGGGACAAAAAGGATTTTCCTCTCCGAAACTGACGTGGAAGCTATAGCTGTTTTGAGATGTAGGGTGTAGGGTTTGAGGCAGTCTTTATAGGCCCTTTGTCAAGTTTCATATTAGGTCGATGGGAGGTTACGCCTGCTCTAGACGCCAATGCTGAGCAACTGCCATGTGTGAAGTCGTCAGCGTGATGTTGCCCTGCTGACTTTGCCCTCCCGAAATCCATTCTAAGGAATCACAGAATGGAATACCTTCATCACTGTGTTTTTTTATTCCAGCTTTGGATCCTCAACAAGGTTTCCCCTTGGTACCTTCAAAACCTCAGATCTTTAACTGCACCCTGATCCCCAAACCCTAAGCCGTAAACTCTGCAACCCCAAACGTGAAGCCATAAATCCTCATCTGACGGTGCGAGTTAACTCACGCTGCTATTAAGAGCCCCTCGAGATTCGGGCCACAACGACTAAATAAAGCCGAAACGGGAACTCGCCAAACATGTTGGCTTTCTGGCCCCAATCTCAGCCTAAATCCTAAACCCCAAATCCTTAAACCCTAGACCTATTATGGTATAGTGGTTTCCATTTTCTTCTGTTATCCCAATGTAACCCCAGTATATACTCTATCATAAGCACGGGACCCCGGGGATCCCCCGCCCGACTCCTCTACTTGGTGGGCCAAGTTAGTAAGTATAAAAAGCCATAAGAAGTTTAGGGTTTGGTTTAGGGTTTCAACCCATATAATATGCTTTGTGGGTCGAGGTTTAGGGTTTAGCGTTTTGTCGCCATAGTAACCAAAACTGATAACCCCTACAACCCATATAGTAACTCCAGTTATCCTTATTGATGATCTACTTACTGAGCCCCCTGACTCTCCAAGTACGACGGCCGTCAAGAGCCTTCTATGTTGCTCACACCATGGTACCCTGCATGGCTTAGAGGGACTAGGAAGCATTTAAACCCAAGCATTTAACTATTGGGGTAGGGGTTCTTATTGTAAAGAAGGTAAATGCCTATAGTTAAATGCTTCCCAGGGTTCCTAAAGTCTCTCTTGGGGTCTAGGGCCTGCAAAGCGGACCAACATGCTCAGGACCCGTCCAACCCTTAGAAGGCCCCCTACACCTTAAACGCGAAATGTCGCGAAGTTCACCTCAACCCTAAAACCCGAACGCACCCCACAAACCCATATTCCCGGGTTGCTGTTAAGGAACTTAAACTAAGTTACCATAATGGGTATACATAGTAAGTAATAGGGTTTCCCCAATATAGTAACTTAAATTGAGTTCCTTAAGCCCTAGATTACACCATTTTCCATTTTCTTTTCCATTTGATTCTCCATTATAGGGGGATAATAGTAATCTAAATGAAGTTTCTCAACAGCAACCCAGATTACAAAACTTCAAAGCTACCAGATGGCACCACCAGGCCTTGTCCGTCCTTCCGTTCTTCAGATCGCGGGTCAGCTCGTTCTGACATTGCAAAAGGCTTGGGTTTGGTCATTGAGTTTGGGGCGTAGGGTTTAAGCGAATGATTGAGAGTTGCCTATGTTTCATTTTTTGCCGAAGTCCACCCCCCTCCCCCCCCCGTCCCCTCCCCCCCGTAGTTAAAACCACATAGCCCAAAAATCTCAGCTAAGGCTCTAGGGTTTGGGACTCTTGGTGCCTTTGGGCTTACGTGTTCTGGGCTGTTTTGGCAACCTTCTCTAAAATGGAAGCTTTGAGGTCTAGGGCTTTAGGAAGTCAAGTGGGGTTTCAGCTCCCTAGACTCGAACCCTAAGCCCCGACCTCTGAACCCTAGACCCTAACTCCTAAACTCCAAAACCCTACGCCCTAAACCCAGGCTTGGGGCCTTTGACTTGATGTCTGAGACGGATAGGTTTAGGTTGGGTACTGCCCCCACCCAGTAACAGTCTATATTAGGGGTCCTATTAAGGGCTATATATAACCATATTATAATTACTATCCTACTGAGTGGGGGCAGTACCCAAGGTTTAGGCCTTGCACCTCGGTTTCTGGCCTCCGTTCAGACTGGTGGTTTTTGTTCAGGTTGCTTATGTTTAGGGCTTATATGGGTGGTTGCCAAAATTATGGTCCGTTTTTGGATCCCTATTCCTAATATGTAGGGTACCCAAAAAGGGACCATAATTTTGACAACCACCCATATGATTGTTTCCAGAAACCCCATCATACCTTCAGACATCACCTGCATGCCTTCCTGAATCAACACCCCGTGCAAAGAGACCACCAACCCCTTCAAACGATCTTATTACTAGGTTTGGGAGCTTTTAACAACCCTGAACCGCAAACCCCAAACCCTAAAAGCTGCAAACCCTAGACCCTGAACCCTGAAGCCCTAAAACCCCAAACCCCAAACCCTAAAACCCAAACCCTAAAATGCCAAACTCAAAGCCCTAAAACCCCAACCCCTAGACTACAGAAAGCCTGAAGAGACTGATAGGCTCCAGAATCTCTACAGACGACAAGAACTGGGTTGGCCCCTGAAGCCCTTCCAAAAATATTCGTATATAGTTTAGGGTTTAGGGCTCCCTGTAAAGCAATTAGGGAACATATCTTCAAATACCCCAGGGGCCTACTAGAAAACAAGCCCGCGGCACCTTGCGATGACTACCTAAATCCTTCAAGTAGGTGAAAATATTGGGCCCAAAGACCCTAAAAACCAGGCCAAAAGGCCATTGTTCCACATACCTCTAGGGTTCAGGTGGTTTGGGGACCCTTTGCCTTTTAAGATGTTTTAGAATTCATTTTGGTACCTCAGGGCTCATGTGGCTGGGTCAGTAGCTGTATGCAGGGTAATAACCACGTCTTCATAATCGGACTAACTGGAAGTTTCCCTAAATTACTGTTCCCAAAATGGGGGAAATGTATATAGGGCCCCGTATTATGATAGGAACCCAAATATAGGACCCCGTATTGACAGTAATTTAGGACAATCCCCAACTCGTTTAAGGCCAGCTAAGGGCAGTCGGGGCAAGGCTCCTCGGCAAGAACATGGGCTGATAATTGAGGATTCCCTGAAATTAGGGGACCCTTTTTGGGGTCCCCATAATAGGATTATAGCATTTATATTGGGGTCTACATTGAGGTCCCTTGTTTTGGGAAACTGCCACATGTACTGAGTAGATTGTACTTCTGCACTTTGAAGTGGTAGTTTCCCTAAATGGGGGAATCCAATATTCATAAGGGGGATAAGGGGGGGTTGATTCCGTGTGGTCACCAAGAGCCTTTAAGTGTTGGGCGTGAAATTTGGTGAAGATTCTTGAGCTTGGGACAGGGCGACGACAAGAGACCCAATGATCTAATTATCTAAGAACAGGAACAACACTGTCGAGAAATTACTGTCTCATCTCTGCGAAAGCTTCTGACAACTGATATCCACCTGAAAAACCTCACAGCTCCCGCAGATCTGTAGCGGACAAACCCGGTTATCTTAGGGTTATATAGGGCGTATATTAAGGATATTTTGGGGTTACATAGGGATAATGGAAAAGAAAATGGAAACTACGGAAATTATAGGGATTACGTAGGGATTATTTGGGGATACTTTCCCCTGAGGGCCCGGCAATCAGTTGTCTCTCCGCTGGCTCGACATCCATGTCATCTGCCTGCGGCCGAGTATGCCGGCTATGTTTAAAAATGCGGGCTCGTCGGTGGTATCAGTTGTACTGTGGCAGCGGCATCAGTTGGCATCCCCTGTTTTCCTTTTTTAGTTGGGACCCCTTTTTGGAAGCTTCCTAAATAGGCTTCAGAGTCGATGCATGCAAGCACCCACCGATCCATCCACTCTTTGCTTCCCTTCTGCTTTCTTACCCTCCCTTTTTCAGGAGTGGGCCAGGCAAGTGGCCCATCATCCTGTTACCCCATATGGATATTCCCTACTGTTCTACCGTCAGAGCTCAGGACCTTTCTTCCAAAATCGCCATAGCTTTTTCAGACTCACCCATATGAGTTATCCTGAAAGAAGTTTCTGAAAGCTAAACCCTTTGGACGCTTCGGAGGAGCCTACGATCCCCCCAGCATTCCTCACATATCCCAAGCCACCTATAGTCCAACGTAGAAGCCTCTAAAACTAACATATAAATACCTAACAAGCTGTGTTATTGGGCGGCTAATATTAGGGTCCAAGGCAAAATATAACGTGACCCAAAGTGCAAGTCTGAAGACTATTGGGATCCTAGTCTACCCTGAACCCTAGCCCCGTACACGCAGAGGCGTCTCAAAATTTTGGACCTGCTTGCAGCCCCGAACCCCGATCGTAAATCAGCGAACCCTGCAGCTCTAGGCCGTAAACATTGAAAACCGAAGTCGTATGTATTTCAACCCTACGCCCAAAACATGGAAGCCCTAAGCCCGAAACCCCACACTCTAACCACCCGGTGAACCTTGTGTCTCAACGAGCCTCAGGGCACCAAGCGTCAGAAACGTTTTGTATCATGTTGCTACTGAGTTTCCAAGTGGGGAGTTGCCAGGGTACCGTTGCATATGTATATGAATGTGTATATTTCCGAAGGAAGACAAAGGCACATCTTTTTTTTGGATAGCAAGCATGCTTTCTGAACGAACTGTTTTTTTGTTTTAGTGATATGTCTTCATCATAAAGCTCTGCTTTGAAATCTTGAAGTTACCTCGCTGAAGACGGTAAAGAGTATGAGTGAGACTGGAGGCCATTAAACACCAAGGCGTGGCATGTCACAAATTCCGACTACTCGAAATTGCTTTCGTGCTAGCGGTACTTACGGTGCTTTTAGTTCAGTGGCTCGTTGAGGATGGGTGTGGATAATAGTAAGTAAGTAAGTAAGTATGTATGTATGTATGTATGTACTCATCCATTCATTTCCTTCGCCATGGAACCCCTATAGCCGTTTAAAGGCCGCGCCCAAGATTTGAAGAAATCCCCCTTAAACAGCACATGGATGCGGTCGGCACTTTAGGAGATTATGGGGGTTCTACAGAGACGTATGGCACTTTCCAACAACAGGGGGCTTGTACGGTTTACGGTTTAGGGCCTGTAGCAAGAGCTTGGAGATTCATGAAGCTCATGCAACGGATTAAGATGTCACAGGCTGATGCTGAAATCCGAAACCTTAAGCAGAATCACAAATCTGAAGTATGCAACTTTGCGACTCATCCTTTCCAAAAAGCTCTGCACCCTCAAAACCCCATACTCCTCTCCCTGAGGCTTTACACTCAAGTCCAAACTTATGGCGCCGAACCCCTTTTACCCTGAAACCCAGACAACTAAGTGAATTTTGGTAAGCAACGCGTGTGAAGGGGCCAATATACGGGCATGTGATGCTTCTAGGGTCCTCATTGTGGGAGGTCTTAACCCACGTGCCTTATTACAAGCCCTTCATCCTCACGTGCCGAACCCTTGTGGCGTAGTGCAACTGTCTAGACAATTTGATATACTTACCAGTATCCCTTGTGGTTTCTCATAAGCTTCACTCTCTATCCGGCAGGGCTGTCATAATCTAAGTCTGGCAGCATTCTCGCATCAGCTTGACGAACTCCTGCGGTTGCGGCCACATCAATGCAAGCAGGTTTTGGCGTCTGGGTTTAGGGTTGGCCTACATCTTCAGGTTTGTAGAATAGGCTTGGAGGAAACCCTAAACCTCATAGTTCCCTGGACGGTAGAAACTATAATTCCAGCTGGTTATTAGGATTATGGATAATTACCTGAAACTAAGCACTATTTTCAGGGAACTTCCAGAGACCGCTTTGGGGTTCCGAAGTTTGAGGCTTCGTAATGTTTGGCGTCAAGGATTCAGGGTAACCCTGCCTAGCAGCCTAGCAGTTGGGGCTTACCTAAACCCCAAAAGTATGTAAAATAATGGCCTTGAGAGCTAGTATTCTGGGTTTAGGGCTTTTATTCTACATATTTTGGGGGTTTAGGTAGGGTTTTAGGTTAACTACTGGGTTGGCCCCTAAAGCCCTCTGAAAAATATTCGTATACAGGGCCCCCTATAAAGCCATTAGGGAAAATGTTAGATACCCCCGGGGCCTACCTAGATCCCGGAGGTTCTCACTACGGATTATGTGCGCAGTGTGTAGGTCAATAATGTATTCACACAGCGAAAGGTGGGGCCCCAGATTGAGCGGCTGACACGGAAACAATTGGTAGTTTCCCAAAATAGGGGGACCCCAATATAGACCTCGATATACCATATTCCTGTTTTGGGAAACCCCGAAATGGTACCCCTGATTTTGCGAAATCCCCAACTAGGCCGCAAAGAAGACAGTTTCACAGTCGAGGCCTGTAGAGTGTAGAGCAAATGGTCGAACACTTAGACGATGAGGCATGAGGGAGAAACCAATCAGCTGTCTATAGAAACTTAATTCGAGTGCCTCCACAGCAACCCAGGATTAAGGCCTGAGGAGGCAAACAATCAGCTGTCTGACTGTCTGATTGTCTGCTGCTGCACGGGAGGGGGGCGGCCAGCTGACTCCAGGGTTGCTGTTACGGAATAACTTAATTCAAGTTACAGATTATTGGGGAACCATAGTAATTGCTATATATACCCATCATGGTAACTTAATTCGAGTTCCTTAACGGCAGCCCAGCAACTCTATCCTGAACCCCAGAACCTTCCAGCAGTCCCCTTGCCACAGGTCAATTTTGGTGCGATGATCCATATGTATAAGCGGAGGTCTATGAACAGATCTGTGTAGCTAGGAAAATTCAAGTTGCCTGTTCGGCTCCTGGCATATAGGCCCTGAAAGAGTAGCGGATCACAGCCCGCAATCTCCTTACTGTATTCAGCACACACTCCGCAATAGCGCAAGGCACCGCTTTTTTGCCAAACTCTCGTTTTGTCCCCCATAATGCACGGTAGTGACTGATAAGAATTTGAGAAGAATAGTGATGCCTATGTTGCAGTCTCTCCTTGCAGTGCCAGGTCGGAACCATGAGCCCAAGGGTGGGCCTCTCATTTGGGAACCTCATATCCCATAACTAGCCTTTGGATCGCTAGGAATGCAAAAAATGGACCCGTACAGTAGTCCCTATGCTAAGCAAGGGCCAGATAAAAGCTCTACAAACCCAATGGCACCTAGGACCGGGAAAGCATGTAGGGCTAGCTGGGGTCCCATATTAGGTCCACACCAAGCAGCTCCAGATTCTACCTTAAGCCTGCAATCCTAAATCCTAAACTCGAAATCCTAAACCCTAAGCCTTGAATCTAAACCCCTAAACCCAAAGGTTGTTAACCCTAAACCCTAAATCCTAATCCCTAAACCCTCAACCCCAAGCTGAATTGCCTGGAAGTCGAGAGAGCCGTCGCCGTTCTGGTCGAAGTTCTCGAAGATGTCCTCCGCGACCTCCTGGCACACCTCGGTCAATGTCAAAATTCCGAACAAGGGGCTATTAAGGGTTCAGGGTTTCATTGTCAAAAATCGATCGATCAGAGGCTTAGGGTTAGGGTTTAGGGATTAGCAGCGTCTAGGGCTTGGGGGGTAGGGGTCACAGCTGGAATGGCGGGTTTGTTGGCACTGGAGCCGCATAAGTAGGACTACCACAACCAAAAGGAGAATATTAGACTCTCCTTTTACTCCACATTTGGGGACCATAATCTCCCCCTTGCAAATACCACTCACCTCAGCGACAGGGCAGAAACGCGTCCGCCGAGATGTTTGGAAGGGGATACTCCGGATTCTGACCCTAAACCCTAAACCCTAAACTGGGGCAAGGGGAGTGGTTGAACATTGGCGGGAAATGATCATAAACAGTCCCTCCTCCATTCCGAGTAAAGGACCCAGCCCAAGATGACGTCACACACCCCTAAACCCTAAACCCTAAACCCTAAACCCTTAAAACCTTAAACCCTAAACCCTAAACAGCGTGGGAAGTTGTTAGGGTGGGGGCAGCATTGGATCCTACCAGTCTAGATCCGCCCCAGCATCACTTAGATCATGGCTGCAGCAACCCAACATGTAAAGTGCAAAGTGTAGAGCCCCAATATGGGCCCTCCTTTTAGGGTTTAGGGTTTAGGGTTTAAGGCTGGGGTCGACATTTCCCAAACCTATACCGCATGTGCAATCTGAAGAAGCCCCTTTCACCGCTCACACATTCCAAGCTGAGACGACAGTAAGACCAGGTAGTGTAGCATGCTTTACACGCTGAAACCTAAATCCTCAAACTCTAGGCCCTAAACCCTGAAACCTAAACCCTAAAACCTAAACCCTACATACTAAGCCCTAAACCCTAGGCCCTAAAGCCTAAACACCAAGCCTTAAACCCTAAACCCTGACCCTAAACACTAAACACTAAGCTGTAAACCCGAAGCCCTAAACCCTAGGCCCTTAAACTGCATACTCGGGCCTGGGGTGTCCAGAGCTTGTTGACGTCACCACTCCGCAGGACCTGCAGATGCAGATAGAGTCTAGGGTTTGTGGTTTAGGGTTGATAGGGTTTAGGGCCTACAGGGCTAAGGGTTTAGAGCGCTGGGCTTAGGGTATACGGCTTAGGGCTTAGGGTTTAGGGCTTAGGGTTTCGGAATTAGGGCAACTGCCCATGACAGAGTATCACATGGGAATTCAATAGACAAGAAATGGAAGCTGGGTCGATAGTCGATATTGGTAATTCTTAGGTTTGTTCTGGGCATTGGAAATCCCAAGCCCTGTAATAAGGTTTCTCGAAGGATATCATAGTTGTAGGCTTTTCGAGGAAACCCGCATTCCCATTGTTAGCACTTTGGGGGTTAGGAAGGGATTGGGGCAAGTCTCTACTAAGGTTTCTACAGGGATCGGTTTGAGAACTCCTCGGCTTGAACCTTCAGCCGACAGTTTTGGCTGAACTAGATGATAAAGACACCCACCAAGTGGTATAGTCCCCCTTAAGAAGATAGAATCTGGGTAGATGGGGATCTTATCAAACTATACCCAAAGCCATATTCTATCTATTTAAGGGCCATGAACATGCGCACCGCGCACAATGACGGCTTCGCTGTATCCCCTACATGGCACACTTCAGGAAGCTGGCCTCAAACTCTGAAGTCAGGGTTTGGAGTCTGATGTCACCCCCCCCGAGCCCGGATCGCTTGACCCAAAGCCCTGAAGACCTTACTTGCCCCTTGCTAACAGGAAATGGAGGCTCCCTTCGCAATCTCCATAATGATCCCTGTAAGCCGCTTGATCGGCATGATGGGCGATCGATCGTTGAAAAAAGGCATTGTGTAGAGATATCCCTTTTTTAATACAAAAACAACTATCTCAAACGATAGCCTACACGCCCGCCACTCAAAACATCAACCAGGAATTTTCTACATCTGGCACACCTCCCAGAAGCGAATATGGTTCAGGGCTTACGGTGACAAGCAAGTATTCCAGCAGACCCTCTTCAACCTGGGCCCATTCTAAAGCATAGGACGAGCCAATTCAGCATGGAAACCTGAAGCTGTAAATTGACATACTTTAGGAGGACCCCCCACCCTGTAATAGCGACTCTAAGGGATAATAAGGATAATATTAGGGTCCAAAGATATTCCTACTATACCACTATTACAGGGTGGGGGGTCCTCTTAAGACATACTTGCAAACCATAGCTCCCAAGGTATAAGATACTTAGGGTCATGCAGGATTGTCAGTATCGACCTGCGGGACAACCAAGGGCAAAGGTAATTTGCAAACAAGGGCAAGAAACCCGTCCACGACCAACAGAACCATATCAACCAGCCTTAACCGTATGTGATAGTTTCCCAAAATAGGGGAACCCAAATATAGAGCCCAAAATACAATAATCCTTACTGTTGGAACCCGAAAAGGTACCCCTAACTTTGGGAAGACCCCAATGTCTAAACCCTAAACCCTTTTCTCCAAACCCTCCGAAGCCTGTGCGACCTCGTCCTTCGTGATGCGCCCATCATCGTCCTTTGGGCTGTCCCCTTTCTCATGATGTAAGCTATAGTCTAAACTCCAAATATCCCCCTCAATAAGCCCTAGGGTTTAGGGCTTCGGGTTTTACTGGGGAATGGAGAATCAAATGGAAACTGGTGGCTGTATGGGAGCTGTAGTCTAAACTCCGAGTATCCCCCTTGATTAGCCTTACAGTAGTCCCCTATAGTATCCCCTATATAGTCCCCTACATAACCCCCTTTGAAATTGAAGGAGTTTAGACTATAGCTCATGTAGAGTTTCAGTCTTTTAAGGCTTGGGCCCCTCATGGAGTCTCAGGAATTGCTCTTTAGATCTCCAGGTTTTAGGCTCAGGGGGGTAGGTTAGGGGGCCCTATACAAATAAGATTTTATGGCTTTATAAGGATTATTGAAGGATTCAGGGTACAACCAATCAAACCTAGCCCTGCTTAGGGTTTAAGGTTGCTTGCTTCTAGGGTGTAGCCGGGCGCAGTCGGTGTTTCAAGGCTGTGGGATTTCAATGCGAACTACTTCGGACTTGCAGGTCACCATGCATCCACAAACCTGCAAAAGGCGATAGCCCTAAGGCCAGATACTTGAGATTAACGAAAAGGATGATGCATGCGGGATGTGGCACCAAATCTGTGGATCTTGTTTTCCATACAATTACAAGAAATCTCCTCCCACGGCCTTGCGAGGAGCTCACAGAGCTGTGAGTGGACTTTCCTGCCTTCCCAATATTGGGGTTATATATAGGGATAATGGAAAATAAAATGGAAACTACTGTATTATATTGGGGTTTAGGGTTCTATATTGGGGTCCTATTGCAGTCTCCCCTAACCTTGAAGTGCTAGATCCGAATCCAGCAAACCCGACCCACCCCCAGAGCTATCTACTGAACACCGAATCAAGTCCCAAACACTTTCATGCCTTCAACCCTACACTAAACCCTCAAGCTCAGCATTCAGACCTAAACTCTCTCAACCCTAATCCCGCAAAACTAAACCCTCAACCCAAAATCTTCTAACCTCAAGCAAACCCCCAGACGTAGAGATGCCTGTACGTCAAAGGCAAACCCCCAGACGTAGAGATGCCTGTACGTCAAAGGCTTTGAAGGCAGCCCATAGCACGTCTTCCTGTCCAGGCTGAGGTAGTACGAGTTCAGCTTTTTCTTTTACAGCCCCTCGGACTTTTACGTCTGCCACACTGGCACGGGGTCTTGCTTAGCCCTCAGTCAGTTTGGGTGGCCACCGATTTCAGAGCTGCCCCCTTTGGGGTTTAGGAACTTAGGTTTAGGGCTTATAGGACTTATGGGTTACGGCTTGGTTCTCAAAATCTTTGAGTTACTCAGGGTTGCAGCAGCAGCTTTGGTCTAGGGGACAAGAGATATGGGCCATGGCTTAGGGCTTGAGTGTATGAGGGTTCTACATGCGCAGCCTGATGAAACCCTCAACTGCCCTTTACGCTAGGGTTTAGAGTTTAGGGTTCAGGGTTCAAAGTTTACTGGAGACCCCTGTGAAAGTTTCACAACTCAACATCGAACAGTCTCGACATGTTTTGGGCATTTTACTTGTTCTGGGCACTTGTGGGCTCAAGGTCTTTGAGGCTAGATATCTCTCGCAAAGCACATGGTGCCCGTAGGCCCGTAACCGGTGGGTTCCGCGCCACGAAGACAGCATTGCTGTAGCAAAAAGGCGGTCATGGAATTTTCTCTACCACCATCCAATGCTTAGCAACTCAAGAGCAATAGTAGTGGCTCGTAAGACTTACTGTTGAGATTTGCTGCCCGTCATGCGTCCATCTCCGAACCAACACTGTCTTTAGACTGGCATTTGGTTAGCTAGGAATGAAGGAAAGGACCCTTATAGTACTCCGTGTATAAGAACATGGTAGTAGTTTCCATTGTACTTTCTCCTCCCTCATTGCTAGCAAACCAAAGGCCAGGTGATTCAAACCTTCTGCGAAGTACCGCCCTGAGGCTTCCCCCCAGTTTCAACATGTTGCCTTAAGGCCCTCGTTGTGATTGAGGGCATTCCTCCCCCCTATCCCTGCAAACAGCCAAACCCTAGACCATCTTGGTTGCTGTTAAGGAACTTAAATTAAGTTACCATATTGGGTATATATATACTAACTTATAGTAAATTCCTGCACAGCAACCCGGTAAACTATGCGAAGCACCCTGGAATTTGATCCTGCCTCCAAGCTCACACGCTCACCGATGCCTGCAGCGCAGAACTCCTGAACACTCTCATTCAGGCTAGGGTTTAGGGTTGAGGGTTTAGGGTTTAGATGGCTTAGCGGGGCTTCGTTTTAAAGTTTACTGGGTTGCTGTTAAGGAAATTAAGTCAAGTTACTATTTCGGTATACCCATTATGGTAACTGAATTTAAGTTCCTTGACAGCAACCCAGTTTAGGGTGTAGAAATCGCGAATCCTTTGGATAAAGGCTTCCGGACACAGCACCGCGCTTGCATACACTGGCCTAGGCGCCATGGCTCGCAACAGAGGAACACATTTCAATATGCTATGCGTCAAAGCCTTTCCTCGGCCGCTTTCTTGAATGCCATAACCCTTTCGCTGTACAGTTGAAATCTCACATTCCCGCTTATGGGAATCCCTAGTCTCTGTAAACTTTTGGAGAGGTGATGTTCTGCGAGATTCTCTCTCTCTATCTCTCTCTCTTTCTCTCTCTCTCTCTCTCTCTCTCTCTCTCTCCCCTGCAGTGCGCACTTTGAAAGACAGATCTTTTTGAGAAGGAGCAGGGGATCATGTGTCCTATGATGCATAATCTGAACTCCGAGTATCCCCCTTAGTATGTAATACTCTCCTATATATAGAAAATCGCTCATGTAACATGTGCGGAGGCAAGCATGACTCCCCACAGGTCCGTGTAGTCGATGAAGCCAGAACCATCGAGATCAAGCCTCAGCAAGAAACTCTGTCAGGGTTCTGTGTTCAGATTTCAGGGTTCAGGATTTAGTCTTATTTCTGGAGACTGTCAGCCCCACCCCCTTAGCGGTTGGAAGCTTAAGCAAGAAGGCAAGCAATATGGCGCCTTTCCCGGAGGATGTGATGACCCCAAGCACCGTATGGCGCTGCTCTATTTTGGGAATCCTGCTACCCCGTCCCACCCCGTTGTCAGCAGCTAGTACCCATGCGTGGAAGCCAAGTCGGGAGACAAAGTGCTTTGGACACGTCTTTAACCGGGACCACAACAGTTTATTTGGCGGTTCAGGGGAATCATAGGCCAAGATCCTTACAACCCAACTATAACTATATCACGTGACATTAAGAAGGCTTATCAGCACAGCTTTCATCAGGTTATAACAACCCTGAACCTCCAAGCTCCCGAGTAGGAATCAGTCTGTATGGACCAAAGCTCAGGGCCTGCGAAATGAATATGCATGCAATCGATCTGCTGTCATCCTTGGCAGCACTGGTGGCGGCCTACTGCTACCCAAAATCTTACCGGTTATACTATAAGCACTGAAAAATAAATCCTAAGGAGACTACAATTTCTTTTCCTACCACGACGAGGCTGCGATCCACATTGCAATGCTCCCCGCACCACTTCTATGGCCCTATTTTGTGGATGCTTTCCCTTGAACCCTAAACTGGCCTTTGGTTAGCTACGAATGAAGGAATAGATCCTGGTAGTAATCCCTATACAACCCATAATAATAATTTGTTTCCATTTGCTTTTCCATTCCTTCATTCCCATCTAACCAGAGGCCAGTAAAACTTAAAACCAAGACCCAAAAGGCTGCTTCCTACTTACTTCATGGGATTTTGGACTGGATCCTTCAGTAAAACCCCAAAGTCTTGAGACGCAAGCGGGGCCCGAGACCCTAAACCCCACACCCTTACTCTTAAAACCTAAGCCCTCAACCCCAAACCCTAAGTCCCTAAACCGCAAACCCTAAAGCACGTTGATTAAGCCACTTTTGGCTGCTGTTGGGCAGGGGCCCGGGCTTCTGGAAGACTTGCTCCACGTCCTGAACCTGAGGGCTATCCTTGCCTCGGCAGTTTAGGGTGTAGGGCTTAGGGGCTTGGGGTTTAGATCAAGGGCTACAGAAAAGTCGGGCATTGGGTGAATCTGATCGAATCAGATCGAAGCCGGATGGCGAGAACAAAGGCTGCTAGGGTTTGAGGTTTAATGTTGTAGGGACTCCATAGACCCTGAACCCCTAAACCATGATTGGGGCTTAGGGTCTGAAGCTGGGGTGCAACTACAAAAAACCCAGCGCGAGGGCTCAGGATGTGTAATCTATTTTGCGATGATCGCCAGCTCGTTCGTATTTTACAGGCAACCCAGAAAGGAACATGCATACTTTTCGCCTCAATACCTTCCAGTAAAGACCATTTCAGGCAGGTACTTCCTACTGAGCGCTCGAATCGTGAACCACGTGTATACCAAGTATCTTCCGATGCGGCTTGTGACTAAATGTCGCGCCTCAAATTCATGGTGTGACGCTAATCGCCACATAGGAGTGCTCCGCACTTCCCGAAGTTGCCAGCACTCAAGCCAGCATTTGGAATTGCATCAAGCTTATGCAGGTAACAGCCATCCGCGTAAGCGATGCTCATTCCTTCAAAACTGTGTTTGCCACTCTGGCCAGAGACGAGACCGTCATAACACCCAAGAAGGCCTACAACGGGACTACCACCCGGAGTGCACGTGTTCCAGTGCGAGAGCACCCTGTGCGCCCACTCGATGTCACCGCTGCAGTGCTGACGCAAAACTAGCAAAGCACTGTGGAAGGCCACTGCGAAAGCGGCTGAGCCAGGATGCGAGTCCATGCCACTGCGGCAAGTTGGGATGCTAGGAGCATCGAAGTCATCATCAAGAAGCCTGCCTGGCATGGGCGGGGTGAGAGTGGCCCAGAATGGCTGAGGCCCTTCAACACGGCTCGGCGGCTTCCATGCGGGCGGCTCATGCTTGGGTGGCGGCGAGGGATCATCAAGGTCCGCGCCCAAGTAGGCGGCAGCGCATTCGCGCGATGTGCTGAGATGCCTGCGCAAGGAGCGGTGCAGCCAGAATTCACGTCTGCAGACTTGACACATGGTTCCATGCGCAATTTGCGTGCTGATGGCAACAACGCCGTGCTTCCGACGTCTATGAACGGCCAAAGCACGTGTATCACGGCCACGGTAGCTGCACTCCGGGCACGCAAAGTGAGGGAAATCCAGCTCATGTGACGGCTGCGGCTGGAAATGTTTGTAAAATATCCCTCTCTGCTCAAGCTCCATGCGGCATGTGAGTATGCTCGACAGTTGCTGGGCCTCCTCAGCTCTGCCCTTGAGAATCCTGCGGCGAAATGCGCATGGAAGCTTTTTACTGAGCTGCCTGTGACAACGGAGTCTAGCAAGCAGGGTGGGAGCCATTGCGGGGCAGGTCGTGGTAGCAAGAGCTGCAACCTCCGCAGGCGGCCAAATGGCATGCAAATCCTGTAAGGGTCCTTGTAGCCAGCTGTGCTCGCGTGCCACGGCGGCTCTCAATAGGTCACTGTCAGCATCAAGCAGGACAGTCAATTGCCTGACCCGTCGCTGCTTCATAGTTTCATCTGGGGACAAGCAACCGAGAAGGGTGTAGACTTCACAGTCTGTGAGGCATTCAGAGGAGAAGCCCGTGATGGGCCGCAATGCCCTGCGATACCATCCCATAATGTGCTTCCTAAAGGCCTCCCGGTCTTTGGATAAGTCCAACCGCCACAGACCGCTCCCGTGGAGATATTTGTTGAGCACATTTTGCTCAAGCAGCTGCACTTTGAGGCGTCGGGCAAGGTGTGGATTGCATAATACGCGTTTACGCAGGGGTTGGAAGATGGCTTCAGCAAGGCCTGCCCTTCTTCGCATCTCTTCGCGCGGGGAACTTGTGGATGTGAGCAAGGCACCTAGGTGAACGTAGCTGTCCGTCAGGTGGAGTTCTGCAGACGGAGCACCTACAATGTCAAGCTTGACCCTTGCATTGCCTTCCACTAGCCATCTGTGTCTCTCAAACTTGGCACCGGCCCCTCGCCAAATAGGCAATGCCTCTTTTGCCGCGTTCGAAGTTGGTGGTGATACCTATGCTGGCGAGATGGATAAAAACATGCTTGGCAGCTAGGAGGAGTTGCGGCACAACTGCTGAAGCGGAGCTGGCAGTCAGAAGGATGGCCACATCATCCATCCAGCTTGGTGTGTGGTATCCATCGCTCGCATGTCCGTCCTTGTTAGCGCCAGCTGGGTACAATCCCTCCTCTTCAAGGCTGTCATGAAGGTCGCGCAGGAAAAGCCCGAAAGCTACCTGAAACAAAGCATCTGCAAGTGGTGCTCCGGGCATGGTGCCTGATTTGGTTGCATGGATCTCGGCGTTACTGGGGTCCATGCAAAACCAGGTGTTCTGCGTGGAGGAATGCAGGATGTCATGTAGTGCAGCTGGCACGCCCATTTGAACGAGGGCTGCGGGCTGGGAGAGCAAGAGCCGTGCCCTCGTTTTGACCGCTGGGGAAACATGAAGCCTACTAATAAGCTCATCTACAGCAGCAGTGGGCGCACTGCCATGTGGATCATGCCTGGCAATCAGCTCCCTCATTGTGGCATAAAATGGCGATTTGCCATCGACGAATAGGACGGCGCCTGAGGATCCTTCTCGCTTGAGTAGGGCCACATGCGCTTGTACTGCCTGCATCGGCAACTCAACCGGACGACGCTTCAGCGCCCCTCCCGTGCACGACGGAAGCCAAGCTTCAAGCGCTTTGGCGATGGGGGCTCTTAAAGCCTGCGACCAGGCTTTTGACGCCGACTCCATGAGCATTATCGATCTCCACCCTGCCAGGCTGGAAGGGTTTTTGCCTGGCTTGACAATGGCTACTGCGTGTCCACCCTTCCAAAGCAGAGGCGTCTGATTGCGCGCGGCAATTTTCAAGATGAGGGGAAGGTGTGCTTGCGCCGCGTGAAGCGGCGCTGATGAGTATAGTTCCCCGGGGATCCCTGCTAGGCCGGGTGCTTTGAGGGGAGCAAGACGGGCAAAAGCAGCTGCAACATCCGAAAGCGATGGCAGGTCGTGAACATCAATCCCTTCATGCGGCAGTGCCTGGCTGGCCGCGCGGATCTGGTCAAGAGTGGTGCAGCGCGAATGCTCAGCGCTGCCAAAATGATCCCCGAGCATGCGCAGAGTTTGCGCCCGATCGGACACCTGACAACCATTTGAGTCAAGGAGGCACGGCGATGGCATGGGCGCTTTGTATTTGCGGCCGTTTTTCAACACGCATCTTATCAAACGATTGATGGCATCCGGTCCTTTGCCCCTGGCTTCTTGAAAAGACTGCTGCACAAATTGCGCCTCGTCCCTCTTGGTGGACGAGCGCAAAACAGGAAGCGACCTATGCAGAGCGAGCGCGGCCTGTGTTTGCGTGATTCTGAGCGCTCGACGCTTCTGGGCATACAGCATGCATTCCTCCTCTGTCGCCTCTTGCCCTTTCCAAGCTGAAAAGATGAAATGGAGAAGCCTCCTGTCTTGCAGCCGTCGAGCTCGTTGCAAAATTTTCCGCTGTCTGTGCCTGTCCCTGATGAGGGTCCAAGTGTGCTGCGAAACGCAGGGGCGCCGAGGCTGAATATCCAGCTTAGGGCTGGCAGCTTCAAGCCGTGCTTGAATGTGGGCATTGAGTATTCGGAGGTGCTGATCAACTCCATATTCCCAAGGAATGATGGGTACAGTAGCGAGGATTTCAGCTGCCTTGCACGCTCCCTCAGGGCTGCGAAGCCATGAGTCGGTCTTACGACGCTGAGCGGCACCACTTGCCGCAAATGCTAGACTCAGCGAGGCAAGCAAAGGCTTGTGACCGAAACCCGAAAACAAGTCCAGGAACTCATGAGGCTGGCCCAGTGTGCACAAGTGTTCGTTCCACTCAGCTGGAACAGTGACGTGACAACTGGTGTGCCGTCATATGCTCTCGTGCCAGTGGAGCTCAGGCCGTGATGCTGTAGGAGGCGTAATAACAACTCGCCCGGCATCCCTTCTGGCTTCTGGAGGGGCCCCCTGACCGAAGCAAACCTAGCATTGGCATCAAGCATGCATATTGGAGGAATGTGCCATCGGCTTGTAGCTGTGGGAAACTGCATGAGTTAGGCATGACAGTAATCCAAAGCCATTGCAGCTCTTGGGCGCCGGCGGAGTGCACCACAGCACTATCCGCAGGACCAGTGCCTGGTTCGGTGGAGTTCGCTGCCCATTTGGCTAGTGAGTCTGCTAGCTCGTTTCCAGGATGTCCCTCGTGTGAGGGAATATGGCCTATGTGTGTGTGTGTGTGTCTTTGCATGGCTTCACCCAAAAGTCGCATGGCAACTATAGCTCTGGTCAAGCTGTTGTAGTGAGGGTGTTCGCTTGGGCTGCTGCAGGATAGTATGGCGGAGGTGGCATCACAGAAAACACGTGCTTTTGCCACTGGCGCACTTGCCCGCATGGCCAGAGCATGGAGCAAAGCCACCAATTCTGTTGGGTGTGCACACTCCGGCGTGATGCCAATGCTTCTGTCGTCTTGGCCAGTCCAGATCCTATCCGCAAGAAACCCTGCCCATAAGAGACCTCGGTCCGTGTGCAGAAAGGCGGCAACAGACCAACCTGCTCTTACAGAGTCACTAAAGGATCCGTCTGTGTATAGGTCCAGTTGGACGGCCTCATCCCAATTCGACGCAGTGGCAGCGGGGGTATGCTTGAGTAATTGCTGCGCTACTGGGTGCAACAACGCATCTGTGGGCAGGCTGACCTGCCAACATGAAGGCTTCACACCCTCAAGCAGCCACTCGACCATGTCGCAGTCGATCCCAAACTTCAATTGTCTCTCATAATGTGTTTTCACCCCTTCAGCAGGCAAAGGCCAGGATAGCATCTGCGCGATGCTAATTTGTTTGGCTGGAGTGGCTGAGGATGAGCCGCCTTCACTACATGTTTTTGCCAAATCCCAACCCCCCCCATAGGGATTCTTGACCAGGTGCCTCTACACAAAGATTGGGAATAACGCGCAAGTGATTGCTAGCTGGAAGGGTCGACAGGGAACCGCCTTCAACAGCATTGACAGCGATGCTCAACTCGCCACACGGGAATGCGAGGAGCTATGCGAAGGGGACAAAGCCTGGACCTTTGTTGCTGACACCTGAGGCGAAAAGGGCTTCACAGGGGCTCTCTCAAAAGGAATCCATGGAGACAGCGGCACTTGACCAGCGTCGTTTTTGGCCAGATCCCAACCCCCTTTCTCGCGCTGAGGAATTAGGGGTTGGGGGAGGGCCGTTTTGGGCCTTGCGCTTTTGCGAAGCTTGGGCGGAGGCCAACAGAAAAGCTTGACTCGGTGCTTTTACACTATGAAGAGGAGGAATATGCACAGGACTGCTAGCTGGAAGGGTCGACAGTGAACCGCCTTCAACAGCATTGACAGCGATGCTCAACTCGCCACGGGAATGCGAGGAGCTATGCGAAGGGGACAAAGCCTGGACCTTTGTTGCTGACACCTGAGGCGAAAAGGGCTTCACAGGGGCTCTCTCAAAAGGAAGCACTGGAGACAGCGGCACTGGACACTGGGAGGCGATATTATCTGCCTGCGCTCTGCGCAGAGCATCAAGTCGTACTTCCTCAGCATCATCTAGGAAATGCACAATCTTACCTACCCTGGGCCTAACTCTAGCCAACTTGGTCTGTACATGCTTCAATCCTTCAAGCTGTACATCTGAAGCCGGCCATTGTGCATTCTGCCTGAGATGGGCGCCCAAGTCCCAAGAAGTCGTGCTCGATGACGGCTCTCCGCGGGTGTTGACAATGCCTAGGCCTAAGTCCGACAGGTTGGCCAAAGGACCGGGTTCATATTCATGCTCGACACGTGGGTCTATGTTTCTGCTGGGAACATAGAAGTCCGCAATGTCGATTTCAAGCGCCATGGCTACAGCAATTAAACGTGCCATGAGGGGGGAAACATAGTCAGTCTCATGGATGATGCTGTGTGTCACAGCAACGCTGCTAGAGCATACCCCCATGGGATTGGCTCCTGGAGCTTGAACTCCCATGAGGATCATTGAGGGGGCAAGCCAGCAGGCGGCCCATCCCCGCCATCGTCGCTCACCTCGATGACGTCCTTGGAGCATCCACCGCTCCTTCTCCGTGGTGATCTTGAAGCCTCTCTTGAAGCCTCTCGTTCTGCCACCTGCTGCGCCACCACATCCTGCGCACTCTTGAGTTGCTGCAGGATTAGCTGCTCTGTCCGCTGTAGCGCCTGCCTCTCCGTTCTCCGCTGCACGTCTAAAGCAGCTGCCTCTGCTACTTCTGCTTCGGTGTCTTCCTCCATGTCGTTGCACTCGCCTTCCTCCCCTGGGGACGCCACTGCCTTCGCAGTGGCTTTTGTTGCTACACCGAGTTGGCGCGACCAAGTTGCCTCTGCTGCATCCAGCTGATCCAAGAATAACTCCTTGTCTTGCAGCTGGGATTCCCAGAGGGTACCTAACTCTCCTATGTACTTGGCCCAACGATGCAAGTAGTCTTGCCGCTTGCTCTGGATTTCCTGCAACTGTCGTTTGGCCTGAGCCTGATTTGCAACTAGTCTGTGCATTGCTTTGGCTGCTGACCTTGTGTCTGCTGCAACTTGGTCGTCCACCATTTGACGCAGCGCCTGCGGAAGCTCCTCTCTGCTCTTGAGTAATGCTGCCATAAGGTTGTCCATGCCTTTGTCGGCTGGAGCGAGTTGCGGTGCCTCGGACTTGGGGTGCGTGACATTGGGCGGTGGTGGCACCTTGGGTAGCTTGGGCATAGGTGGCGGGTTGGGCACAGTAGCTGCGTGGCGGCGGTGCGGCTGGCCTTTTCCAGCATGATCTCCCGCACCTGTCCTTTTGCCGTGTCCCTTTGATCCGCCTTTGGGTTCCTTGCCACCGCGCCTGCGCCTGGGTGAAGGCTGATCTGCTTGTCGTCGTCGAGGTGATTGAGGCCATTGATGGTCCACCCAACCTCTGTTGTCTTTCCACGGCATGGCCTCCACCGCCTGATTGGAGTACCAAGCCGTTCCACAAGCTGAACAAAATTGCGCTGAGGCCTTGCATGTTGCGCCACAGCCACATCGCCATGGCTGTGCCATGATACTTGAGTCTTGTTGCAGTTGTATGGCCAGCTGGGGAAGCACTGAACAAC
Source organism: Symbiodinium pilosum (assembly GCA_905231905.1). Classification (NCBI taxonomy): domain Eukaryota; class Dinophyceae; order Suessiales; family Symbiodiniaceae; genus Symbiodinium; species Symbiodinium pilosum. Next base: position 81,135 of record CAJNIZ010014347.1, read on the forward strand.
TGTGATGACTCGATGATGTACTTGTTGCCTGGAGAACGCGCTGCTCCGGAACAGCAAGTCCTGAGGTGAAGTTGCGCAAAATGGTGCGACTTCTGGTTCTCTGCCTGCGTTGTCGCCTGTGCCAAGCCGGCTCCCTTTGGAAGGTCGGAATGTCTGCCTATCTTATGAAGCACAGATGGCACTGCCCAGAATAATGTGGCAATGGAGATGCACAGGTAAAGAAAGTTAGCAGGCCTGCGGATGCTGAAAGTGTAACGCATACACTAGTCCACTGTCACCACAATGTAGGCTGGCCAAGCCCGTTGCAAAGGGCCTCCAGAAAGGATCAAACTGCTCACCAGGGCACACCAGATCAGTGAGGGTTTGAAGCGTGGGCTGGAGAAGCCGCACTTGGGTCTGAGCAAAGGACGTTGGATCCGCACTCCTAGGAATACAGAAAACTAAAAAGTCCTGGGCCGAGACGCCTGTATACCAAGTATACGGAAATCCTCATCAACGAGTACCCTTGATAAGGACTGCGCATGCCCTCTACTAGCACATCGCAATACAGGGCAAGCTCATCTGAGCTACAGACTCCTAATATACCCCATACTGACCCCTGCAATACTCCTCTATAGAACTCCCTATAAAACCTTTTTCAAGGAGTTTAGACTATAGCTCATATTAGGGAACCTATACCAGGAACTACTAAACTACGTAAAGAACCTTTATGTCCGCCCTTCACGGTCCCTTGGTAAACCTAATATTGACAGTAGCTTGTACCTGTCAGCGAGGAACAGGGACCGAGCAGCTAGACCCTGTCGCTCTACTGCAGTGGATACTAGAAATCCTGCATCACCCCGAGTACCTCATACAATTCTTGATAGGGTTGAGGGCTTAAGGTTTCTGCTATTATAGTATACCGGAGTCATGCAGGCTTTTTTAGTACTGTATCAACCCTCCCCATAGCAGGCCTCAAGCAGGCTGATGGTCTCCTAACCTGTTCCCTGCAACCGTGCTTCAAAGACCACCCGCTTGCATGAAATACCCTAGTTGAAGGACAAGCCTCCTGATCATGTAGCTTTAGAGCCCAAACCCTAAACCCTAAACCCTTAGCCTTAAACCCTAAACCCTAAATCCTCTCAACCCTCTATTTGCAGCGTCCTGATCTTAAAGACTTCATGGTCCCAGGGCGCAGGCCAAAGAACTTTGTAAAGCCGGCACGGACCTGCTTCCGTGAAGCTTTTGGGGGTGTGTCAAGCTGGGTCCAAGGTTTAGGGAGCGATCCGAGAGTAATGTGGTCACTATCAGGAGTTCAAGATGCCCCTCATGAACCCCAAAACCCTGAACACTTCGCCCTAAACCGGAAACCCCAAACTGGATCATCTTGAGAATCTCCCCAGGCAAGATGTTTGCGCGTTTAGGGCCTAGAGTTGCAGATGTATTTGATGGGCTTGAGCTGAGGGGTTAACTTTTAAGGTGAAGACTTTAAAGTTTGGGCTGTAGGGTTTATGGTCTAGGGTTAGAATTTCAGGGTGTCCGGTTTTGAGGTTTAAGTTTCGGGAGGCAAGATGTACAACGTGGAGGCAAGGGCCTTGAGGCTCACAGGTTTCAGACCGCGTGAAAAGTTACCCAGCGAATCTATGACCCCACAGTTCTTCCTTGAATCGCCTAGCTTTCGAATTGATCCCCATAAGTCTTCAGCATAAGCAGCTGGAAGGCAATCGAACACTGGAGGGCGTGTTCTGCTACGATGGCCCGCAAGTTGGGCCGACGCCGGCAAATTTTACAAAATTCTCAGTTATTCCTGAGGGCTCTACTATGCTAAATAGAAAACTAATTTCTAGGAAGACACAGTAAGACCAAGACAAACTTCAGGGCTCAGAGACATGCAGATACTGTCACTACTGTGGTCTCATTAAGCCAGTAAGAATACAACTCCATCTTTGAAAGTTCCTTGGGGTTCTGAAAAACAGACACTAAAAATCATGAGGGGATAGGATACTTTTCACGAACAAGGGGCGGGCCTTCCCTATTCAGCGAAAATCTCTTAACCCTATACCATAGGCCACTCCTTATTCGGGTCCTGCCCGAAGTTTCGTTGTGCAACGGCATTAAGGGCTCGCATTCTGGACAGCGCGCCCAGGCTCTTAAACACAGGCTTCAGGGCTTTTGGGTCTGGGGGTTAAGGTTTGAGGGTGAACACCCCCTTTCCTAGGGTTCGGTGGACGGCAACTCATCCTCTTCCGGTTTCGATATCCGGGAGTTTAACTGGCAAACCGGGGTGGACTGAGAATTCACGCGATTTACTAGAGCTTAAGGGGCAATACAGGAGGCAGTGAATGTAGGTACCACAACAGGCCTCAAGCACCAGAATGGCAAGGCACCCTGCCAAAGCTAACATGGAAGGACATAATATGGGCCGTTAGCTTACGGACGCGTTTAGAGGGACAGGAGCCTTTGCAGGACCCGTTTTGGGCTCCCATGTTAGCTTGGGTAACCCCTTGCAGTTGCCTTTGCGCTATATAGGCACCATACCAAGGCATGTCATGGAAGCCTGGCCTAAGGGTACGGGTTTAGGATTTACGTTTCAATGCATCTGGTTTGGGGTGCAGGGTTTAGGGCGCCATGCTGAAGGATTGCCTTTTTTTGGGCCCACAGACCACAGAAACACGCATACAACAGACCCTAAGCCCTGAACACCTCCTCCCCACCCCTTAGGAGACACCTCATGTAGCTCCAGCACGCCGTCTCCGTTTGTATCCATTTCGGCAAACACCTTCGTGTTTCGTTGCTTGGATTCCAGCGGGTTTGGGCTTTCGTGGCGTAGGCTTTCGAGGCTGGAGGCAAAATTTGAATCTCAGAAGCGGATGGACAGAATCCTAAATCCTTTCAAGGCCAACAAGCCAACTGAACCGGGTTCAGAGCACCTCAAGACAAACATGTGCCTGGCTGTCCGAACAAGTAAGGTGGGTGAAATCATTGCTATCCTTGTGCTACATGAGGATAGCCAAAATCAATATGCCTGTCCAGGTCCGCGAAACATTGGGTGCTGCAACATGTATATTGTCATACAATATTTCCACAAAAGGGCATCTCAGCCTGGAAACCCTAAACGGTGAGTCAGTGATTCATCGAGTTCTCCAGCCGGTTGCCTTAAGCCACATAGACCGTTCAGCTGACATGAGATTTCATTAAAAGTGGCAGGTGTTTATTGATCTAAGGATGTCCTTAAACCCTACCCTCAAAACCCTAAACCCTAGTATTTGGAGGGTCCCTCTGGTGAGGTCTACACGGGACCAGACACTGTAAGCCCTATTTGAGGCTTAGGGTCTAGAGTTCAAATGAGGTCTTGGTTTACGGAGTCTTCCCCAAACCCTAAACTCTTAGCTGTAAACCCTAAACGTAAAACCTTAAGCCCTGAGCTCTGAGCCTTAAAACCCTACACTTTTACCCCTTAACCTTTAACTCTAAACCCTTTAAACCACTTTGGGGCTTCTACTTATATTCAACCTACTTACTAAAAACCCCCGAATCTGCCAAGCCCTAAACATCGAGGGATGGCACCGTCTAGCTGAAAAAAACCGAAGCCTATGTCTCTGGCAATGCTCACAAGCGTGTGAGCTGTCCAACCCTAAGCCCTAAACCCTAACTTTCAAAGCCGTGGGCCTTGTGGACGTCTCGGAGGCTCTTGTGGTCCAGCTGGCGGGCTACCTGGTCCGTGCAGCCGTATAAGAAGGTTTCCCAATAGGATGCCAGGGTTCAGGGTTTTAGGGTTTAGGGTGGAACTACTTGGTTGTTTGGGGTGTCGGCTTCAGGGATATCACCCCCACTAATGGAGAATCAGATTTGGAAAAAGAACGATGACTTCCGGTCATGAAGCTACGCAGCTCCGTACCAGGGAGATGGCATGGGTTCCGGGCGTCAGGAACCTTTAGTGAAACACATCGGGAAGCGAAGCAGCTACAAAGCTCACCCTGCAGCACAAACCATGGACATGCTTGCCTGTGTTAATATCATGAGGAGCCTAAACACCTAGATGAAGGATCATACACGAATTACACGGCTTAGCACAATGGTTTAGGGTTGAGGCTTTGGGCCATGGTTCTTCCTCGTAGGGAAGAGGCCTCAGGAACCTCTAAGATTTACGGCGACTTGGACTGGGATTCTGGTAAAACCTGGGGCACACACACCCCCTGAGCTCACCACTGAAGCCACGCAGATGGTAAAGAATTGGGATGTCCTGCTGAACCTCAACTCATGTTAGGGTGCGGTTTAGGGTTTAGGGTTTACTGGGTTGCTGTTAAGGAACTTAAACGAAGTTACCATAGTAAAGAGACCCTATTATTCACCATATACCATTATGGTGGCTTCGCTTGAATTCCAAAACAGCAACAGAACAACGCTACGGAATCCTCAAAATCCTTAAGAAGGACTGAACCCTAACCCTAAACCCGCATGCTCCCTTTAGGGCACCTGACTCTGAAAAGCTGCCATTTAAGGGGAGGACTTAATTAAGAACGAGCACGAAAGTTTAGGGTTTAGGGGTCTGCATGACCTACTTTAGATACCGTCGTTGATGATTTGCACAGTCCAGCACTTGCTTAAGACTTCCTAGCGGATGTAATGTCGGGGCGACGTGGAAAGGATGGAAAGCGCTATAAATATCATCTTTTTATGGCTTTGGAAGAATTCAGTAGGAATTAAGGGTAATAGACACTAAAAAAGGCTGTCAAACATCACCCTCCGAGAGAAAAAGATAGACTCCACATCCAGCCCAGAAATTCGCAATACTGCATCGTTGTTAGGGAACGTAAGTTAAGTTATGCCATCACTTAATTTAAGTTCCTGCACAGCAACCAGAAACAACGCTCCAAAACGCCTTGTCTTTGAGCTGAGGAGCTTCGGGTTGAGGGCTTGAACGATTCGACTGGGTTGCTGTTAAGGAACTTAAGTTGAGCTGCCATATTAAAGGTATGTAGTAAATAATGGGGCTCTCCTCACTTTGGTAACTTAAATTAAATTCCTTAACAGCAACCCAGTCTAGTGACAGTTCACTTCCGGGGGCCGCGCTGGCGCAAGTTGGTAAGGACCTGGCTGCAAAGGCCCAAGCACACAACTGTCCTCACAAAACTTCTTCCTTCTTTTGGTAGGTGGAAAGTCTATTTAAAACGGTCCCCAAACCCTTAAGCCCTGGTTCCATCTTGAGAGCATGGAGGGTTTGCTGCTCCTACGAGATGCAATACTGATGATAAGCGAAGTGCTAAATGACCGTGCTGTATGTGTTTAGGGTTGGGGGGATTAGGGCTGAGGCTTTGGGCTTAGGTACTAGGCTTGATACTAGACATCCCTATGGTGTTAAAACCATCAAGATGTTCTGTAGCATGCGCTTTTTAAAGAGTCACTGTAGGCAACTTGCTTTGAACTTTTTACTATACATGCCTGGAGAGGAAGCCAGAAACCTCAAAACACTCACAGCCAAAACCTGCGAAATGCCGGAAAATCCCGGAACATGACCCGTCCTACCACATACCTTTTCAAAAACGCCTAAACACTTGACTTTGAGGGAAATGGCAACCGAACCCTTTAAAAGTGCTTTAGGGCATGCAAACAAATATCCCTGATGAAGCCCGACCTGAGTCCCTGCATATCCACTATCCGAACCCTGACGCTACTTGATATCACCCTTTCCTGTGACAGCACCTGGCTAGCGACGCGGTTGTCCATTGATGACTGGTTCTCTTGGATCCTGACCGCACACAGCCTAAAACCCTAAACCCCTACACCCTAAAACCCTAAAGCCTAAAGCCCTAAACCCCAAATCCCCCCACATCTCCCTCTATCACAGGATCCTAAACTTCGCCCATCCTTCCCCCCGCCACACCCTACTACCTCCTAAAGAAACCCTAAAAGCCTTACTTGGGGTTTATTTGGGTGGGGAAGAAAGGTGTAGCATAGGATTCTTCAGTCATGACTCTGATGTGTTTTTTTTGAATAAGTACGGGGTCTTAATATTGACCACATATTCCTATATTCCTTGTTTTAAGCATTCCCAAACGGAGCCCGTAATTCTTGACAGCCCACATAGGAGGTTCTCCAAAATCAAAGGCCCTACCCCAAAGTACGGGCTGTAGTATATTCGGGTTTATCATTCACTTAAACTACCACATGGGTTGGCGAATCGGACTTCCTGTTGTAAGGCTTAGCATGGAAGCTGTCGGACTATCTATCAACAGTCGGGACCTGTGTGTCAAAGGATAAACCCTAGACCCTAAACCGACACTTCGACATTTGCAGCTGGCCAGATTGTTTTAGGGTTGAAGGGTCTTCAGAATCCACGCCCAGGGCACTTCCCAAGACCAAACACTTGCATTCCAGAAAAATCAGATGGGGGCAAGCCAAGGGCAAAGAATAGCCTTCGTTTCACTGGGCTCTCCTTCAGCTCCCTTTGGAGCGTTTGAAGCGCGGTATTCCAGGGTTTGTGATGCAGCTGCAACGGCAAAGTTCGCCGTGGTTGGGTGCGGGGCCTCATTTGCACCATAATCTAAATTCCTGACAGGGGGTTCTATGTACTGTACGGGTTATTAAAGGGATACCAGGAGTTTAGACGATGGATCATTTTCAGAATGATGATCTGCAAGCTAAGTGCGACGTTGCTAATGGGGTGATGATTACATTTTCCCATATGAACTATTGTCTTAACTCCTAGTATCTCCCAAATCAACCCCCATAACACTTCCCCTATATAATCCCCTAAAAACCCCTTTCAGGATCCCAGGCTATAGCTCATATTTATCAAAGTTAGCTGGCGGACCTGCGGCTATTACAAACATGGGAGATTCGCCAGACTGTTCTCGTAAAATCCTGAGTAGGGACGCAATCGTCTTTATACAGGACCCGTTCAATGTGTAGAGCGTATATTCCCTAAACCCCAAACCCCTGAAACCCCGAAAAACCCGAAACCCCGCAAGTTCAAGCGCTTTAGTGCAGATCCCATCTTCAGCTGAACCAGTGCCAAACCGAAACCCAGAATCTGCAAGCGTCCCTTGCTGCAAGAAGAGTATCTGAACTACCCAAGTCTTACCGTTGACTAGCTGGGAATGAAAGAATGGAAAAGAACATGGAAACTACTAGAATGGGCTGTATAAGGACTACTGTTAGGATCCATTCCCTCACTCCTAGCTGACCAAAGGCAAGGAGTGTCCTAAACCTAAACACGGGGTTTAGGATTTAGGCCCTGTGGTCGCAGTGCAGGGGCTTCAGGCCCTGTGGTCGCAGTGCAGGGGCTTCAGGATATGGGGGCACCTCTAACTTAATTACTGTACTCGTACACGGCTTGCCAGGTGTGTGAGAAACTATACAGGATCCACCCTTACGTCAAAACTTTCATAAGGACATTGAGGGTACGCGAAAATGTTTTATAGCCTTTGCCTGGAAGACTCTTCTGGGGTTTGGCGAACTCTTGCTATTTCCAAAACCTTCGGCCTTAACCAGGGGTTCCGCAGCACGTCCTCCAGTTTCATCCTGCGCTTTCACTGGGGCATTCTACTCTTGTGTATTCGGGTGTGGGGCAGGGAGTTTAGGCTCTAGGGTTTACGGGTTTTGGGCTTGGGGTTTAGGGTAGAGGTTTTGTGGCCGTAGTGCACATGGCATTGGATTTCGAGCTTACCCTAAACCCTAACCCCTAGGTTTCTCAGCTTGTAGTCAAGTTGAGTTTGCGGTTCAAAATAAATCGGACTGACAGGAGATTTCAAGCCCAAAGCCCTGAATCTAGCCAAGCCGCCTAGACCTTAGACCACTAAACTCCAAACTCCTAAGTCCTAAGCCCTAAACGGCTCAACCCTAAACCCGTGAACCACACTCTGTATCATCAGCGGCCCACAGGGCAGGAAGAGAGCTAGTGTTGCTAACACCTTCTGCCCCAATCTACTTGGAAGGTCAGGGGGACTTAGTAAGTTTGTTCATAATTTACGGGGACAATTGCAGTTGCTGGATGGGCTATATAGGGTTTGAAAGTTTACTTAGTAAGTCCTTGTGACACTCCAAGTAAGTAGTGGGGTGGCCCGAATATTTCATCTCTTCATACTAATATTAAACACCCCACCCAACCCGACCCTAGTATTGAACTTTCCCTCATAAGCGACCTTATAAACTTGGGGACTTGTTCAACATTAGGAGTGTAAGGGTGTTGAATATTTGTCTGAAGGATTCATCAACTGTGAGTAGTTGAGAATCAAATGGACTGAATGATTGAAGTGATGTAGGGTTTTAAGCTTTTAAGCTTCGGGTTTAGGATTGCAGGCGTATTACCGTAGTAGCGGAGAATCAAAAAAAGGGGACAGAGAAATGGAAATCAAGGTTATCTTGAGGCTTGGAGTGGGGCCTAAATAATGACCAGTATTATGTTGAGGTCTGTGAGTGGTACCCTTTACCATAGTTATGTGAGGAGTCATTATAACTGCAGTTACTTACGCTTCTACGGTAAGAATGCAAAACATACCTTTACAGTAATTGCCGAGGGTTATATTCTAGTTCCGATTGCTTTGATCTGTTGGGTCATAGGGCTAATAGAACGCCAATATCATAATTCCAAATGGCAGCAGGATTAGACACATTGTCATTGGAGGTTATGGTGGTGGCCCAACTTACCACTTGCAGCAGCCACCCACTTGTGTCTACCGAGGGGGGTCACCAAGAAAATTAGCTGAGCAACAATCAACTAAGGCAGCAAACATATGAAACAACCAGTTGTACAACGGACATGGGCATCAACAAGCTCAAGAACAGATGTTTGACGGTCTCATCCTCTTTGGGCGTCTGATGCACATTCCGTCTACGGCAATGTAGCGGACTACCACAATGGAGCACGACATGCGCACCAACAACCAAGTACGAAGGAATACTAGTACTATTACTGTTGCTTGATCTGTTCCCGATACTATTGCTGGTACTGCTACGAGTAGCAACTCTTTGGGCTTGTTTCCTGGAGTGCGAGTTTTTGCGTTTCAGGGCCTGGTAATTCGTTGCAGCAGGGGTCGACTGGGGCTTCTCTTGTTCAGTAGGAGATGCGGGACTTATTTCGCAAACCCTAAACCCTAAACCTGAAACAAAGTGCTGTAGGAATCTCTGAGGATCAGTGGATTTCAGCAGCTCCTGTCATCGACATGCTAAGAACGTTCAAGATTTCCCACCTGTAGCTAACGAGGCTGATGCTCGTAGTTGCTTGAAGATACTTAGCACAACCCAGCTCATGACCTGAGACAATCCACTCCATGAACAACATACGTTGATGTGCGACAGTAGCGGCAGACCCTACTACTCCAGAAGCCGAAACGCTAAACCCTATTGCTTAAGGTTTGGTTTACTGGGTTCTTGTTGAAATACTATTAAAGAGATCATCTTTAATTTATATTGGGCCCAGGTATACATAAAAATGTAAAATGTTATTCATCAAGAACCCAGTTTAGGGTAGGTTACTCAGCACTGCGGACACTGCAGCTTTCTGCCCATCCTTTGCTTGGGGTCGGCGCGGAGGAGCCCGCGGATGAGATCCTCCAGGGGGGACGTCCTAAGGGGAGTTTTTTAGGGTTTAGGGGTTAGGGTTCAGGGTTTAGGGCATACAGCTTTTGAACCAATTTGTTTTTCAAAATTTGTGTCCTATCAAAGACAAAGTCTGTCAACAACGACGATGTTTACCTTGCGTCCCGTAGGGTCCTGTACAAGAGTATATTCCATGTAAAAACCCTGCTAGGGAAGATCGCCCTTCCCCGGACGAACATGGAACCCCAAGTAGAACTCTCTGCTCATTGGACAACGGCCTTCTGTCTTTTTGGGCTTTTGCTTAAGCTCCATGTTAACATCCCCAAAATATGTAGGCATGGGGACATCAGGTGTAGTTCGGAACCAGTACGAACAAGGAGCTAATTTAAAGCCTGAGTATATACCGAAATCATCTTCAGGTCTATGTGAGGTACCCGCCACTCCATACTTGTAAAATGAATCTGGGACCACAACCAGTAGACCCAACAACAACAGCTCCTAAGACTTAAGCCCTGAACCTCACACCCCAAACTCTACATCCTCCTATCAGAAAGCCGATTCGATGATTCCCTGAACTTTACACCCCAAAATCCAAATTCTCCTATAAGGAAGCCGACTGGAGATATGGGTGGTTGTCAAAATTATTGTTTTTTTTGGATCCCCATTATAGTACGGCACCTAATATTTAGGGTACCCAAAAAGGGACCATAATTTTGACAACCACCCATATCTGAAGATCCCCGGATCTCGGCGCCTTGGCAGGACGAGAGATCTGCTGCCAGGTGGCATCGGACATGGGGAAGGTTTCTCGCTTCATCCTGTTTTGGAGGTGGGGTGTCTGTCAGGGCATTGTTAGGTTTGAGGTGGTGTAAGGCTTTAGGGCTCAGGGTAAGGGCGTTGTACGGTTTAGGGGCTTTTGGTTAACTCACACTCTACACCCTAGGCCCTAACCTCATCCCCTAAAAGCCTAAGAACGTATACCCTAGACTCTAGGATGTTCATCCCTTTGAGGATTGCATGAAACCTTCAGAGATTCTGTCGAGCTTTTTGGGTATTGTCTTAGGAATATACCAGGAGATTCTCAAACGTGGCTACTCTTACAAGGAACGCAGAACAAGAGGCGTTTTCAACGCGGGTCCTGCCCTGAGCAAGGGATAATCCTTGCCTTCTGAGCCTTCCCATGCTTGAGGTTCATGTGAGCTATGGTCTATACTCCTAGTATCCCCCCTAATAACCCCCATAGTAGTCCCCTATATTATCCCCTATATAACCCCCTTTAAGGAGTTTAGACTACAGTTCATGTACTTGGGTCGAGGGGGCTTTGGGGGTCCAGGGTTTAAAGGGGCTTGGGGCTTAGGGTTGCAAGTGCACCTGCTGTTGCTCATGTTTAAGGCTTAGGAGAGTTTAGGGACTGGGGTTTAGGGACACAACTATGTGCTCCAGGATGCCTTTCAACCCAAAAGGTTTAGTTATTGCGGGGTCATACAGACCCCAAGAGACTAAAACAAAGGTTGCCACAATGCAACTGTATAATCCCTTGCGTTAAAGTTTAAAAAGCTAAACCTCAAGCCCCCTTAGTCCAAGATAAGCTACACCGTGGATCCTGAAGACCCCAAACCAGCTTGATGAATCTGGCCAAGCTTTGGCCAGATGAACCCTAAACCCCTGAACCCCTAAACTCAGTAGGGCTGAAGGTTTAGGATCCCACCTCCTCAGCTGTTCGTTGTAGTTTCCCCAGAAAGGAGGCTTCCCGCAAAGCATCACCTGAGGGCGGGTTCTTGCAGGGAAGAAACAAGCCCAAACAGGGGCCCTTTCGCGGTTGAGGGTTGGGAGGTTTAGGGTTTAGGCGCAAAACGCCTTCAACAAATGTCAAATTTTAGGGTAGGTTGTCAGGATGCTGTTTCTTTTTTGGGGTTCCCATCCAAAAAACTGCCACCCAAAATCTAGGGCAGGGACTCCGATATAGAGCTCAGGGCTCTTCGGTGCTGAAAGACTCATTTGCATGCTCTTTCTCGTTCTCTCTTTCTTCCCGTCTGTCGGTCTGCTCGGTTCTGAATATTGTGAGGGCTTGGTCCTGGAATCCTGAACAGCAACTCTGGTGCGTTGGTGCAGAACAACCTGGAAAAAGCCATGCGATCCTGGAGCACTGCCCCCCCTCGACCCACCCTAGCGCTTCCCACCCCGAAACACTGCGGAAACGAACAAGAACAGCCTTCAATAATACCTTGTTGGAGCCAACTATTGGGGTTGGAGGGTGTTAGGGTCGGGGTGCAGGGTGGGTGGAGGCTTCAGGGCTTAGGTGTTCGACTACAGGGCACCAATTCAAAAACTGACGTTTTCGGGATCAGGGTTGTGGGACACCCTACGCCCTACGTAACGTTCCCCAGAGGGGCTCCGCAAAATCTTCTGAAGGTCCTGACGAACACGCTTGACTTTCTAGCTACCTGTGCCGAGCGGCGGGGAAGCGCATGGATCCCTAAAGAATCCTGAAGTCCTATCCCCAGAATTCCTCATATCCTCCATTTGCTATTCTCTATGTGCCCGGAACCCGTCAGTCATGAATCTTAGCCATTCTAAAAGGGCTTAGACTATGCAAAACTTGGAGAAACTCAGGACAGCCTTGATTCCAATCGCCAGTAAGTCAGGCCCACTCCCGAAGGGGATTCCCTAAACCCCACGCCCTAAACCCTGAGCCCTAAACCCTGAACCTAAAACCCTAAACCCTAAGCCATATATCCTGAACCCTAAACCCTAAGCCCTAAATCCTGCCTTCTACACCCTAAACCCTAAACTCAGAACCCTAGACTCTGCACCCTACACGCTGAACCCTAAACCAGAATTGCAGGTTGCTTGGAAAACAATCGCGCAAAACCCTGTTACTGGTCTACTGGCAAACGTCTAGTCCCCCTCAGGGTCTAGGGTTGAGGGTACAATCCCGGCTAAGTACATAGAATATGAGGGCATATGGAAGTCTTACTGTGGTTTCGGTGAATTCCATATTCTAGAAAACACAAATCCATGAACGCGGATGGGCTGAGGCTGGGCGCATATGTGACCACACCCAGACTCCAGAGATCACACGCAGCCTTGGTCTTATGCTGTTTAGGTTTTAGGGTTTAGGGTTTAGAGTTTAGGGTTGAGGGTTTAGAGTTTAAGGTTGAGGGTCTAGGGTTTGAGTTGAGGGTTGAGGGTTTAGGGTGTTTCTTGACTTTAGTGGCCTAATTCTTTCATGCTAATAATAAACACGCCCCACCCTTAATCTTAAACATGCCCCCCCATATACAAGGTATCTTCATACTAACATGAGCTAGAATACCATAGCTATATTGAGGATTGTAAAGGAACGATGTTGGTAATTGTTCGCTTCCACAATACATGGGAGTGGCCTTCTCATACCTGTGTGGTGTTCGGACTCTACGGACACAAATAACCTGGCCGGGAGATTGTGGGGGCCTCCATTAGGGGTACACGGTGAGCATTATGCGAACCGTAGAGCCTAAACCCCAGGTACCAAGCTCATTCCCAAACCCTAAACCCAATAGGGAACCTAGGACTACGACTGTATCAGTGCATAAGTTACTTGATCTTCAAGGCAGCTCCCACACACAACAACAAAGGGTAGCTTCAGGCATCTGAACTTGGTGGACGGGGGACATGTTAGACCACTGAGGGCACAGCATGCTAGGGAGTAGAGGACGTACTTGGTGATTTCTCTTCTACGTGTGAGCTTGCAATCAACATCTTGAATCATCTGGCTAGCATCCCAACTCTGCAGCGGGATACAACATGTATTCGCCAAATCCACTTAGCAATTCCATGAACCTCCAGGCAGGGTGGTGTAAGCTTTCCTCCTTCCACAGTTCGGACCGGAGGGTTGCCTGGATGGAGCGAAACCCTAACCCTAAACCCTTAAAACCCTAAATCGGTGTGTCACCTCAGCAGGGCGAAGCAACTTCAACCAAGAGAGCATGCCTTACCCTAAACCCTAAACCCTAAACCCCTTACCCTACCCCAAACTAGCGTGGAACCCAAGGAGACCCTAGAAAGACGAGTGTCCCTTTGATCTGAAAGCGCGCTCCATGCGGTTCCATTGTAAACTGGCAGGGTATTCATTCCTTCTCATGTCCTTTCCTAGCAAAGCCTGCTTCACAAGCGCCTACTCATGTCCAAATGGCCCTTTTCTCAAACTAATCACTCCCGGACATCCCTATGATCTTCTCATAATCAGGGCCTCGGTCGGGCCCCTAAACCATAAACCCTTAAACCCTAAACCGGGTTGAGGGTTGGGTCTGATCTCAGGCCACCCACCCAAACATGGGGGCTTCCCAAAACTAGGGGTACCTTTTTCAGGGTCCCTTTCACGAGGATTACAGTATCTTGAGGTTTATATCGGGTCTCATCCACATTGGGTCTCGCCTAGTATGGGAATCTACCTCATCAACCTGGGGTGGATGTCCGGGATGCTAGGTTCTGTGGTTCAGGACTTGACTTTTTTTGGACGAGTGAAGGCTGGAGGTAGCAAACTATTTGACAAACTTAAGATCACTCACATGTCGCTACGTTATCTCTCCCTGCGCCTGGCACATTCCGCACGGGGGGACAGCAAAATAGGAACCGCATGTAGGAGACTCAATTAATGCAATAAGGTTGCGGCGCACATCATGCTTTGGTTTTACTCAGGGCTTTCAAGCTCGCACCCCTAGGATCGTTTGGGGATCCTTTTAAGGGACTCCAGGG
>CAJNIZ010014358.1:6546-19655 GCA_905231905.1 Symbiodinium pilosum
TCAGGGTTTAGGGTTTAGGACATACTTGCCCTAAACCTGTACTATAATTACTATTACCCAAATCCCAAGTACCTAATTATTGGGTACATGGACCCTCTGGGTTCCATACAGGGGTGTTCATGGTAATTTCGGGTTTAGGGCTTGGGGTTTAGGGTTTAGGTTTTGGGGTTTAGGGCTTGGGATGTAGGGTGTAGGGTTTAGGGCTTGGGGTGTAGGGTTTTGGGGGGTAGGGCTCGGGGTGTAGGGTTTTGGGATTTAGGGTGTGGGATTTAGGGTTCGAGGTCGAGGGCTCATGGTGTGGGTTTCAGGGGGTGAGGTTACCAAAATCCTCGTATCAGGTGGGAGATTGATGACCCCTCTTTGTGGTACCCATTACTGGGTGGGAGATTGACCCACCTAAGCCCTAAACCTTAAACCCTAAACCCTACTCCCTAAACCCCAGCCTAGCATCTGCGGACTGAGGGAGCACAAGTAGACCATGAAGTGGAGCGAAGGACCTGACTGTGCTGAGGTACTTCACAACCCCAAGCTCTAAACCCTAAACCCTAAATCTTACAGAGCCCGAAACCTTAATCTAATCTCTAAACCCTAAACCCTAAATCTTAAGCCCGAAACCTTAATCTAATCTCTAAACCCTAAACCCATCTACACCCTAAATCTTAAACCCTAAATCCTATACCCTGGAGCTTCCTTTCTTTGAAAGGTCCCCTTGCAGGGAACCCCCTCACAAGCGGCCGACCTGGATGGCTTTTAGGGTTAAGAGTTGGCTTTTCAGCAGATACCTTGGATTGCCTATAGTCCCCATGAAGTATTTAGGGTTTAAGATTTAGGGTTTAGGGTGTAGGGTTTGGGGATTAGGATTTATGTTGTAGGGATGAGGGATTAGGGTTTAGGCTTTAGGGTCCCCCTTAAGGCCCTTAAGTAGATGGAATATGGGGTATATGGGGCTTTTATGTTTATGTACTCAAAGCCCCATTCAATCTACTTAAGGGGGACTAGAACCACTCCCTCCCTTGAATGCCACCTCCCAGGTGTATTACAGGTAAATTATGGGGGTATAATGGGGGTTTGGTTACTAGAACCAATGAAGATTGCATGTTTGTTGGGGGAGGGTGTATCTCGAATCCCAACCGTGTCTTCACCTTAACTTGATTCCTTCCCCCTATTCAAAACCTCCACGCCCCCAATATGAAATATATCCTATATCGCAATGGGAATATCAGGAGCTTTAATTTTCGGGGAAGGGGATTACTTAGCAGATTCGCTTTGCCTCCCAGCAGCCCCTTGACATGTGGGAGCCGCACGAAAGCAGCCCCGTCATGCCCCGTGAGCCCCTAAGGGTTTTTGAACCTCAACGCTACACCCTAAACCTTACACCCTTAAACCCTAAACCCCATAGGGCCCCCATGAAGGTACCTCCCTTGTTTGGGAAATCCCCATCTCCAACCTGATGTGTATCCGTATGCAGGTGGATGATTCCGACCGGGATGATCTTGATGAGGCAGGTCTTCGGTAGGGTTGAAGATAACACCTTTCTGTATATATATATATATACATGGGAGTTTCCCAGAAGTAGGGGTCCCTTTACAATAGGGGGTATATAGGCTTTAGTGCTTAGTGTTTCCCAAAATCCGGGGTACCTTCTGGGGGTCCTTATGATAAGGACTATGGTTTCCAGGGGCCTTTATTGGGTCCTCCTATTTTGGGAAACTACCATATTGACTGCTTGGTCCTTGTTGCAACGATCCAAACCCCAAACCCTAAACCCTAAGCCCTAAACCCCAAACCCTAAACCCTACTTTTTGCAGGGAGCTCTGACTTTGAGACATTGCCGTCCGGTGTTGCAACAGCCTGAAGATATATAATAAGGGGATTTTGGTGACCCCAACCCCAAAAATTTGGACCCTATAGCCATTATATGATAGTCATAGGGTCCTAATTTTGGGGGTTGGGGTCACCAAAATCCTTTTATCAATATACTTAAGGCATTTACGCCCTCTTACTGTGTGGACTTGGTCGAAACATGAAGCGTCTTAGAACCCGGTATGTCAGGGTTTGGGGTACAGTGGGGGATTTCATGTACACCCGAATACTATAGTTCTTATTCTAAGGACCCCTAGAAAGTACCCCCCCATTTTGGGAAACCCTAAGCACTAAAGCCTGCATAACCCCTATAGAACCCCCGATCCTAAACCCTAAACCTCAACCCTAAACCTTAAACCCTTATAGAGCCTCCTATAACCTCCATGTTTCAGAGTCCTGATTTGGTGCATGTCGCGCAGCTACTGTTAGTCCGCATGTGAGCTGTAGTCTAGACTCCTTAAAGGGGTGTATATAGGGGATTATATAGGGGACTACTAGAAACGTTATTAAAGGGATGCTAGGCTTTTAGACTATAACTCATGTAGGATCAAGCAAGTACTCCGCAAACTTAAAACGTGGGCGGAAAGGGCTTTACTTCAACAAGCAGTAAACGAGAGAGGGTTTAGGGTTTAGGGTTTGTTCGTGAGACCCTACTTCCCAACCTAGACCCTAAAACCTAAACTGCTAATTATGCAGGACGATGATGGGCGCACCCAGAACACGCACTCTGACGAGGGTGAGGCTGTCGAGAAGCGCACGGACCAGGCCTCCTCCTTTGCGCTATGGTCTAAACTCCTGAAAAAGGGATATATAGGGTCTAGGGTTTAGGGTCTAATCTCTTGAAAGGGGGATTTATAGGGGATTATACAGGGTTTAGGGTTTAGGGTCTAAACTCCTGAAAGGGAGCTATATAGGGGTTTATATAGGGGATTATTAGAGGGGTTATTAAGGAGGATACGAGGAGTTTGGACTATAGCTCATTTGCTTTGTTGGAGGAAAGGCCCCCAACTGAACATTGCGCATTCAAGGTAAAGACGCAAAGTAGCTTGAACGTAGGTATCTGCTTGTCTAAGGGTTTTTGATAATAATAATCGTGATAAGAATAGTAGTACTTGCAGCAGTAATGGTAGTAAAAAAGCGTAGTAGTCGTAGTACTAATAGTAAGCATAATAATAGTAGTACTCATAGTAGTAAGCACAGGAAAGATAGTCATAGTAATAATCACAGTAATAATAATGCAAGTAGGCAACCGGGAAGCAGGAATGAAGATATGTGAGGAAGACCACTTGCCTCAAATCCAGTAAGCTTAGGGATTAGGGTTTAGGCTTAGCATTTCGCCCAGGACAGCATGCAGTAGCAACTTTGCTAGCCATCGGACTGTGGACCCGTTTAGGGTTTAGGGTTTACGATTTAGGGTTTAGGTACCCGGTATGGCAACATGAGCGGTGTTTTGAAGAAGCTGCATGCCAAGAATGCAGGGACTCTCCATGTGTAGTGCAGGGGTATGTCTGGGATATTGCTTTCACCTTGTAACAGCCCCAAGTGTTGCAGCCGTATTCCTTCTAAAACCTGAGCCCAAAACCCTTAAACCCTGGAACCCTTAAACCCTTAAACTCTAAACCCATGATAAAGACCTATACACACATATATATATATATATACATACATACATATATATATACACATATACTTACATTCATGTTTTTATACATATATGTATATATGTATAGGATTGATATAGGGCCGGCGCTTTCCCCGAGCTACAAAGGAAGACATCCCCTAAAATTAGAAGGTGCCAGAATCCTTAATTTTAGTATCTCAACACCGAAACATTAGGTTTCGGGGCATTCGGGTTAGGATTTAGGACCCTAAACCCTAAAGCCCTGGGGTTCTGGGGTTAAGGATTCAGGGTCTATAGAGCGCTACCGAAACCATAGCCTGAGAAGCCCCTGAGGCCAAGAAGCTTCTTCATCTTCACGCCCTTTAGGGTTTAGGGTTCTAGGGTTCAGGGTTTCGGGTTTCGGGTTTGAGGGTTTAAGGTTTTGGGTTTAGGGTTTCGGGTTTGGGGTTTGGGGTTGAGGGACCCCCCAAAACATCTGAACCGAGATTTTGCCAAACACTTATTGGGCCCAGGGTATCCAAAAAGGTAGGGACTAAGATAGGTCTTGTGTAGGGATCATATCCCCTTGTTCCCTGCTAACCCAGGAATAAACAGCGTCCATACTTTTGACAGTTCTACCCCCTAAACCCTAAACCCTAAAACCCAAACCCTAAACCTTAAAACCTAAACCCTAAACCCAATAATGAGTCTGACGCTTCGCTGCCCAGGGCGGATCCCAAAGTGGCGAAGGCGCATGCTTGTCCCTGTATTTTACATTCTTCAGGCTTTCGGGCTTACGGTTTAGTTAGCTTCGAGCTTTGGGGCCTCGTGCTGGCATGCTGTAAGTTCAGCTTGAGCAGGTTCGTTGATTGAGGGACGATACCCTGAACTAAACCATATGGTTGCATGAGTGGGGTTGCTTTGATATTATCCAAAACTCGAAGGAATTTCTTTCCATCACAGTGGGGCCCCTTACAAGGGATATATAAAGGGTCATGTAGGTTAGTGTGGGGATATGTAAAGATATTAAAGCAATATGGGATTTTGGGGAGGGTCCTGTTTTGGGGCTCCTTCTAATAGGGATTAGAACATGCATGATTATTGGAGCGTCCCACACAAATCTAAGGATCTCCCAGAGAGGAACTCGGCGTTTCAGCCTGCAACGCAGGCAATCGTGTGAAGAACTTGTTGCGGGAGAACGGACGCGAACAATTTTGTTGCCATGATGATGTCCATGCGAATTTTGAATCATATAGGCCCCTGCATTATGCAGCTCTGTTGTCTACATCAAATGCTGCTGTTTGTAATTTCTCAACAGTTCAACGTCTCTGTCGGGAACTCTGATGAATGACAATGACAATAATTTGGAAGTTTTTCAACCTCTGTCTAAGCCCTATCTAGTTTGAGAATCCCCCCCATATCTTTCACCTCAGCCAAGTAAGAGGTGCATTCTACTTTTCTTACTATCCATCCTCACCCAAGCAGCAAGACTCTCGAGAAAGGGTTCTCGCAGTCCTGAAAAATTCCCGGAAGCATCCCTAAACCCAAATGCCAAAGTAAGATCTCCAGCCCTAAGCTCGAAAATCCTCTAAACCCTATAGTCCCCCTCAAGTAGATCGAATATGGCTTTGTGTACATTCCAATAAGATCCCCATATACCCCATATTCTATCTACTGAAGGGGGATATATAAACTGTAAACCCTGAACCCTGAACCCTGAACCGTAAAGACTTGACAGGACCGGAGGCGGAGCAGGAAGAGGTGGCCGACATGCTGAGTGCTCAGCATTTCAAGTATCATCGTCAGTGGTTTAGGGTTTAAGGCTTAGGGTTAAGGGTTTCAGGTTTAGGATTTAGGGTTTAGGATTTAAGGTTTAGGCCTTAAGGAGCACCATCGGGACGGAGTCGGGGAGTACATCCCTCATTGATATCTAGTTGTCCTTCCTGGAGGTCTACAGGTAGTTCTGAGCACATGAGGGGCCTTAGAGGGGCTTACAATCGGGGTTCATATATGCACCATAGTCTAAACTCCTAGTATCCCCCTTAATAAGCCCTATAATACTCCCTATATAATCCCCCATATAACCCCCTCTTAAGGAGGTTAGATTATGGTTCATATGCAGTTCTAGGAGGACAAGATGTATTTCATTCTAAAGTTGGTTTCCCCATTGAGTCGCCATCATTGGGATAGAGGCTTAAACCCTAAACCCTAAACCAAAAACCCACACCCTAAACCCTAAACCCTAAACCACCCTGAACCTGAAACCTGCTAATTAGGTTTTATCTGAAGCAATGACTAGAGGGAGGTTACCATGTAGGAACCTTGTATACGCCGCATATACTCCGTATGTAACTCCCCACCCCTAAACCCTAAACCTTAAACCCTGAAAAACCCTTAAACCCTGAACCAGGAATCCTCATCCCTAAACCTTTAACCCCTAAACCCTAATTCCGAAACCTTAGATCCTAAACCCCAAACTCCAAACCCCTAACTAGTACCAGGCCTTGGATGGCGCCCTGGCCGAATCAGAATCCGCATCCGCTGCTGGTGCAGGGACCCCAGACAATCTGTGAACCTAGAGCCAGAGTTTAGGGTTGAGGGGTCAAGGGGTTTAGGGGTTTAGGGTTTAGGGGTTTAGGGGTTCAGGGTTCAGGGGTTTAGGGTCTGAGTTTAGGGATGAGGCGTTTAGGGGCTTAGGGGCTTAGGGATCCCACCAAAAACGATTTTTCAAAACATGAGTCTATTGCTACATTTAAGCACGCTAGGAGATTCTTGGAGGGCTTCCATTTTTGGACCTTTCAGGTTGTTCTGGGAAGCGATCTTCGTGTTGAGAAAGGTGAGCTTGAGCTCAGGGTGTAGAAGCTTTTAGAGTGCCTTGAAAGGAGTTTTTAGGGTGTACAGGGTTCGGCGTTGAGGAGCTGTAGGGTTCAGGATTCAAGGTTTAGGGTTCAGGATTTAAGGTTTGGAGGTAATAGTTTTTCAAGGGTGTCATCTGGAAGAGAGATGATCTATCTTGAGCTATGCTTGCTTCATCTGCGACACGCTGAGTATTCACCTGAAAGCAAAATTACTAAGCTCGAAGCGGGGGTTTCTCCAAACTAGGGGTACCTTCTTGGGTGTCCCCATATAAGGATTATAGTATGTTGGGGTTTATGGTGGGGACCCCTGTTAAGGCAAACTACCAAACCTCACAGGAGTTCTCACTATAGGTCGTGCCTTATTTCCCCTTTACCCTTCCTGCCATAGATCTGCCTTGCGAAGATGTCTGCCTTTTCAACGACGTCTTTTGGCGTTCCATGGAAGTTTGGGGAGGGTATCCTCCCCCTAAACCCTACACCCTAAACCCTAAACCTAGAAGCACACTCGACAATTTCCAATTCTGGGAAGCATTCAAACCCTAAACCCTAAACCCGATTCCTCAGCTCCCCATCCCTGAACTCCTAACCCCATCCCTGGATTGGCTTGCTGTCAAGGAACTTAAATTCAGTTACCATAACATGGGTATATAGGAAACTAAAAGGGTTTCCTTACTATAGGAACCTAATTTAGGTTCCGAAACCCTCCAAGTCCTTAACCCTAAACCCCTTAACGCAACCCTAAACCCTAAACCCTAAACCCTAAACCTTAACCCCTTAACAGCAACCCGGTAAACCCTAGTGGAAACCTGTTCTGCAGCTGAGGAAGAGCGCCATTCAGGAGTTTCAAGCGCAGTCTGGCACCCAGTTGGGAGTGTCTGAAAAGAATCACTTATCAGAGGTAAGGTCTAGGGGTCCGGGTTTAGGTTTTAGGGTTTAGTTTGTGGGGTTTAAGGTTTAGGGATGAGGGGTTTAGGGTTTGGTTTTTGGGATGGTCCTGGGCATGGTATGGGTTCCATGTTGGCTTGAGAGCCCTCAACCGTCAACCCTGAACCGAACTTTACGGTAATGATCAAGCCAAAAAGTGCAAACATTTCTCCGATATGTTCCGGATAGAACTTTGAATAATATGCCCCAATCACTACATTACCATCCTTATGCCAGCCCAAATCTAAAGTTTCAGCGCCATTTTCCATTCTATTTTTCATGTTCCACTCTTCACGATTCTAGCGACTTATGCCAGTACACCCTAACACATGTATACAACCTCTAACCCCAAACCTACATTGAACTTTCCTAAGCCCCTAAACCCTAAAACCCTTAGACCCTAAGACCCTAAACCCCTCAACCTTAAACCATAAAACCCTTAACCCCTCAACTCCAAGCTCAGGCTGCAGGGAGGCTGTTGGGTTAGCTTCGAGGAAGTCGAAGCAACGGCTGCAACGATCTGCAGTAAGAGCCCTAGGAATGTGCGGCTTAGAGTTTAGCAGTAAGGGTGCAGGGTTAAGGATTTAGGGTTGGTTTAGGTGTTTAGGTTTGAGGGTTTAGGGTTTATGGTTGAGGGTCTAGGGCTTAGGGCAGTTGCAGCAATCAAGTTGGAGGTTAGGGTTTCAGGTTCAGAGCAAGTACCTTTTAAGGTGATGAAAGCCGTGAGTAATGCCCCTAAACCCTAAACCCGAAACCCTAAACCAAGGGTGTTCGCAAGCTCCGCCAGACAGCCGAGTAGACAGTCTCAAGGTCGGAACGAAGACTTTCATGAGGGTTTTGCGCTTAGGGCTTGGGGTCAAAGGTATAGGATGTAGGGGTTATTCAAGTGCTATCATTCTAGAGCTTTATGTTTCTTTTTTCGGTGATTGCTTCAAGATTCTCTTGAATTGTCAGTTTTGTTTTTGAAAGCCGTTTTAGTGCTGCTATTGGTTGCTAGTGAGGAAGAACATGTCACAGCGGTTCTGAGGAGCCAGCAAGAGATCCTGAGCCCGAAGCCCTAAGCCCTAAGAGATCGCCCATGTTAGTTAGCCGTCAAAGAGGATAAATGACCCGCAAGCTACTGGGGATGGAGGGAATGGGTACCACCTGATATACCCTCAACCCTAAACCCGTATTACATCCCAATGACTACAGTATTTTGGGGATCCCAACTGCTGCAAGACCTCCTCCATCCACTGAAGATCTCATTTGAGCGTGTAGTTCTTATAGCAGCGGACCGCCTCCCGCAAAGAGCGCCACCTTATGTGGTGGTATACGCATGCGCTGAGTGTAGACTCCTTGAAGGGGGAGAGTAGAGGGGATAATGCACAGGACTATTATCGGGTTTTTCATGGGGATACTAGGAGCTTCGACTACAGCTCACATGAGAAGGCTCACCACATCACCCAAAGCGGGTTGCTGTTAAAGAGCTTAATTTGTCTTACCAGACTGGGTATATAAAGAGTAGATAATATGGTTTACCCAATATAGTAACCCCAAACCCCAAAACCCAAAACCTTAAACCCTAAACCCAAAACCCTAACCCAACAAATCTCCAGGCTACATACCTCCTGGCGAGCATGTCCTCACGGCAACGTTGGACACCTGCTGGGATGCGGAACGGTCGCAGGCAGGACCTCAACCAGGATCACATTGAGTTCAGGTTGAAGGCTTAAGGCTTAAGGGTTAAGGGTTTAGGGTTTAGGGGTTCAGCGTTTTGGGTTTAGGATGAGGTTTACATAAGGATTACATTCCCCCATTTCCTACTAACCCCCAGCAAGTAAATGGGACATCAGCACCTTTAACGTGAAGGAGGCTCTTCATTTCGGAGGACGCCCTCACCCTGTAATAGTGGTATAGTAGGAGTATACTAGGGCCCTATTATAACCCTTATTATCCCTTATAGTCAGTATTACTGGGTGGGGGGTCCACGTAAAGTATTCACCTCGTGCTTCTAGAAGAGGAGCGTGATCTTTCTTGGTTCTTTAGTTTTGGACTCCTGCTTACATATGCGGGTTTCCCAAAAATTGGGGGTACCATTTTGGGGGTACCCAGAATAAGGAATATAGTATATTGGGGTCTAAATTGGGGTCCCCTTATTTTGGGAAACTACCATATGGGTCATCATATTGGTTTTTCCGGCTTTGGGGACAGTGATTTAGGCAGAGGCCCATATAGGGTTGCTGGCATTACATGGGAGGTTCTCAGAATCATGTGTGCGTCGCTGGCAGGACGTAGCCCTAGCACATAATTTCCACTGTTAGGGCTTTTAGGGTTTAGGGTTCTTGATATGGATAGCTGACGGAATTCTTGCTGGATGCCCAAATTGCACGGAAGTCCTTCGGCTCGGTGCCATTGTGAGTGTATCCGTTATTCTTGATAGTGCCATTCTGATATTGTTGGCCTCTTTGTTTTACTCCCTTCTTGGAATAGTCTGGCTACTGTTGAAGAAGTTCTCGCACCTCTGAGCTTCTTCAGGAAACTGTAACTCCAGGGGTGTAGGGCCGGAATCTAGACAGTTCCCGCAATATTATCTTTCCAGTAGTACTTGGAGGGTCAGGGGGACCTAGTAAGTAGGTTAGTAACCCTTATAACCCATATAGTAACCCCAGTTCTCCCCATTATTAATCCACTTACTAAGTCCAACTGGCCCTAAACCCTAAACCCTAACCCTAAACCCTAAACCCTAAACCTAACCTACTTATTATTACCTGTAATAAGGGCCCTTCAGAGGACTGTAGATCTGCTAGGCACTTGCAAGGCTGCACTGTCGAAACCTTACATCCTACATTCTACTTCCCGGTGTTTAGGGTTTGGGGTTTAGGGCTTAGGGTTTTAGGGTTTTAGGGTTTAGGGTTTAGGGTTTAGGGCTTAAGGGAGAGTGGGGGAGTGGATCCCTCTAACAAGCGGTATATGGTAGTTTCCCAGAATAAGGGGACCCCAAGATAGACCTCAAAATACTATAGTCCTCATTATTCGGACCCCCAAAAAGGTGCCCCTAATTTTAGGAAACCCTCATATATGTCCCTATATTTGTACCTATATTCATTCCCCCACTCCCCCTAAGCACCAGTAGGTCTACCAGCAAAGCTTTACATCCAATCCGCAGGCACAATCGAACCAATCCTCGTTTTGCTTGGGATGATGCGTGGATTCTTTCGGTAAATTCGCAACTAACCTCAAAACCCTGAGGCTTAAACAAGGTGGTAGCTTCCACTTCCCCACTCTTTCTCCGTTACAAGCCCCTTTACTCTAAACCCTAAACCCTTTACCCTGTACCCTACACCCTCAACCCTAAGCACCCTAGCCCTGGCCCTCAGCCCAAAATCCCTTCGACAGCCTGAGGCTTACTCACCTCCGAAGACTTGTCTCCTGAGAATCTGCCTGACTCTGCAAGAGCTGGAGCAGGGTCCTTCCAGGAGCACTTTTCTCGGTCCTTTGAACGGTAATACATGGGGGTTATACAGGGATCATGTGGGGGTAATATAGGGGTAAAAGAGGGATAATGGAAATCAAATGCAAACTGCTCGTTAGGGATCATTTGGCCATCTTTAGTCAGGGTTGGGGGCGGGGTTTAGGGTTTAGGGTTGTTAGGGTTTGGGGTTGAAGGATTCAGCTTCAGGCTTCAAGGCATAGGGACTAGGGTGTAGGGTTCAGGGTTGATGGCTTGAGTGACCAAGGCAACATGGGGGGGGCCCGGTTGCACAAACGGAGACCTTCAGAGGGCCACTTTTTGGGTTCCATGTTAGTTTTCCCTAAACCCTAAAACCTTAAACCCGTAGTATCTTGGAGCTTGCTGGGGCGGGGGGGTTAGCGACTTAAGGGCTGCAGATTGGATTGTGGTGATGGGGTTGGGGGCCTGAGCCTGCTCATGCCCTAAGGGATTTAGGGTTTAGGGTTTAGGGGAGTGGAGGAGTGAAGATAGGTACCACGAGTCCTTTTTATGCGATACCCAACAGGCACCCCATGATTGCAAGCAGATCCCATAAGCTGTAACAGAATCTTGAAAGACTTGACCCACTAATCGTTCGGACCGGGCGTCTTGACGCGGATTTTCCTTTGCGGCAACATGGGAAAGCAAAACAACACGGTAATTTACGGTTCTTTCAGGGTCCCCAAGGTAAAAAAGCTTTATGCTGGGTCGGTTTTTTTTTTCAAAAAGCGCAACCCTTGTAAGGACGTCTCACGAAAGTGCATTGCCACCTGTCTGTAGCCTACTTGGAACACGAACGAAATTATGGTTTGGGCATGGATGCTCTGGCCACCGTATGCTATTGGAACACAAACGCAATTATGGTTTGGGCATGGATGATCTGGTTATCGCAGACATCAGAAGATGAACCTCATTATGCTTTGGGCATGGATGATCTGGTTATCGCAGACATCAGAAGATGAACGGAATCATGGTTTGGGCATGGATGCTCTGGTCACCGTATGCTCTTGAAAAACATGAAGGGAATTATGGTTTGGGCATGGATGCTCTGGTCGCCGTATGCTCCTGGAGCACGAACGGAATTAGGGTTTTATGTGCTGACGATTCGTCTCCCGAGACTCTGTACGGCAGTGTGGCTGCGCAGGGGTTTTGACTCGAGACGCGACAGGTCTCTTCAAGAAAGTGCGCCTGCGCTGAAAGTGTTTCGAGCGAAGCCTGGCCATGGCCAACAACATTTTGCGGATGCTGGGCGCGCAACCGCGTGAGCTGCGCGCCACCTTTTTGGGACGAAAAACCCACGAAGTGCTGGCCTGCGCAATGTTTTTGACGTGCCTGTTTGTGCGGTGAGACCGCTGGTCGGAGGGCTAAACCCGAACCCCTAGAATGCTAGAACCCTAGAACCGTAGAACTCTCGAACCCTAGAACCCAAAGCTTATAACCCCTAAATACATAAAAACTTAGAACCCCCGGAATCCTAAACCACAACTTCTTGCCAGGAATCGGTTGGAATCTGGCGATACGAAGCCAACACCTGGCCCCCCATGGTTACGTTGACTGCAATCGCGGGGGTTGAGGGGTGTTAAGGCTTCAGGGCTTAAGTGGTTTAGGGTGTAGGGTTGACAGGTTAGGGTTTAGGGTTTTCGGCTTAGGGTATAGGGACTGGGAGTTAGGGTTTAGGGTCTAGGATGTAGCCTTGCAATTATAGGTTCCCCACTCCCCCCGTTTTTCTGCGCGCCTCAAGGTTGTACACTAATGAAGGTCATTTAATATAGTGAGGAGGGTGGGGGGCCAAGGCTCAGCTCGAGGGAATTTAGAGGGGCAGTAGAGGGGAAGGTAGCAGGGGGAAACCATGAGAAGCTTGGAATGGGACAGGAATGCACTGCAAAGGATATCAAACAAGGAGCCCCCCACCCAAATTCACCTCTGCCACATTTGGGGAAACTGGAGATTAGTGGGAGGTTCCATGTTTTGCGATGATTTCTTGGGGCGTTAGACTGTGTCGGCTTGGGTGGATATAAGCAGAGGGGCATCATATAGGGGAGATGCAGGGTTTAGGGTTTAGGTTGTAGGGTTAAGGGTTAGGGTTTAAGAGTTTAGGAGTTTAGGAGTTTAGGAGTTTAGGGTTCAGGGCTTGTAGATCTTAATATGTGTTTCTCCCAAATCATACACTCGCCTTGTGCGCTCACCATTATATACCACTTGAAGAGGCATGCGAGTGCGTACGTGGGACTTCCTGCAACCGATGGGTCCTGTTGGAGCCACCATGCAGATAATCCTCTTCTTTGGTTGAATTCATGAGTCAAAGAAATACTAGTTTCCAGAAGCTCCCATCTTGGCTTTGATCAATTATACCCTGAATCGCACCCTCTAAACCCCCTAAATCCTACATCCT
>CAJNIZ010014358.1:30772-43679 GCA_905231905.1 Symbiodinium pilosum
AGGCCTGAGCCCCAAACCCTAAACCCTACATGCATATGGGGTTTATAGGGGTTATATAGGATTATAGGACTATATAGGGTTTAGGGTTTAGGGGTTTCCCAAAATTAGGGGTGCCATTTTGGGGGTCCCAATTGGGTCCCCCTATTTCAGGAAAGTACCATATATATATATATATTGTAGTCTAAATTCATTAAAGAGGGGTTATATAAGGGAGTATAAGGGGAACTACTATAGGGGTTTCTAAGGGGAATGCTAGGAGTTTAGACTATGGCTCAAATAACCCAGTACAGTTGTTTCCATTTTTGCCTTCCATTATCCCTACATAACCCTAAAACCCCTAGCCTAAACCTACACGCTTTAAACTAAACAAGTTGTCCTCTCCATTGTAGAAGTTTGAGAAATTAGCCATATCCGTCCCTGACAATCTAGGTCCCTACATCATTACCAGGACAATGATATCCATGACCGAATTCGATGGGCTCATAGCCCCATGTATCACTACCTATCACTCCAAAATATACCCACGCATCACTATATCCCCCTACATAATCACTACAGAATCAGACATGAGCCCTATACATTTTCCGTGCATCCTTACTTCAAGTCCTCAACTCTAAACCCTAAACCCTAAACCCTAAACTCTAAACCCCAAACCCTGAACCCCTGAACCCTAAACCCTAAGCCCTAAGCCCTAAACCCGGAACTGTAAACCATCAATCCCCAGGTCCTCGGTGGACTTCGTGGAGCCAGCGAAAGCTTTGTCCAAGTATCAGATGGCGCTTCTTCCGGCCTGATCCTGAGTTGGGTCTCTAGGAAAAGTGAGAGGGGCCCTTTGAAGGGGAGATAGGGATATGTATATATATATATACACATATAGATATACATGTCTGTATACGAATCTAAACATTTTTTTGTACCGATGTCTATCTCTATGTCCAGATATTTATATATCTATGTATCTCTCTCTCTCTCTGATTATATATATATCTCTATCTGTATAGCCATGCACCTGGTTATCAGGAAAAGCTACCGGTTTAGGATTTACGCCGCCTTGGTATATTTGGGATGTCATGGAGGTGAAGTTTACTAGTTTTCGATTGAAGCCACTTTTGTCTTAGCAGCCCTTCCGACCTTGATGATTGGTCAGGTTTGGCAGCTGCAAGGTGTAATCAACCTACCTAGCAAGTGCAAGTCTTCGGAGGTGCATACTGTTTCCCGCTGGAAGAAATTCCATGACGGTGGGATCTAGGGTTTAAACTCTAAAGCCTAAACTCCAGGGTTTAGTCGCCCTGCCTCTGCGAGAGCACGGACATTGATACCGTAATTGCAGGTTGCCTTTTCAGCGGTACTACACCAAACCAATCCCTTAAAAGGGAGCTTAGGTCCCTTGAAGAGGCTCTAGGGGTTATATAGGACCCCTTAAAGGGGTTCTAGGGGTTATATGGGACCCTAAAAGGAGCCCCACAACCGATCTATCCAACGTGAAAATCTTTTCAGGGTTATGAGGGCTCCTTGCAGAAGCCTTCAAAGGTAAATGCAGATGCTTAACCCAGACCCATGATTAACAAACCCCTCCCCTTGATCAGAATTATAATAGGGATCCTAATATTTAGGTCCTTGAAAGGAGGGGGTTTATTAATCATGGGTCTACATTAAAGAGTTTGTACCTTTTTCCGATCTGTTATTCACCGCTTCAGGCCCGTATGTAGCTAAAGTAGACTTTGACCTTATGCTAATTGCTTAGGCACTTGGAGTGTTGGACCTGCGTCATCAAGAGATGGGCCTGATCCCGAAACCCAACACCCAAAACTCCAAACCCTAAACCCTAAACCCTAAACCTCTAAACCCTAAACTCTGAACCCTAAACTCAAACCCCTAAACCCTAAACCCTAAACCCCTAAACCCTAAACTCTGAGTCATGAAGAGGTGGGCCCGCTGCAATATCCCATTCACACCGGATACTCGGCCCGTGCCTCAGGCAACTGGGTTGCTGTTAAGGAACTTAAATTAAGTTACCATAATGGGTATAGATAGTAAATAATAGGGTTTCCCCAATATAGTAACTTAAATTAAGATCCTTAACAGCAACCCAGGCAAGGGGACTTCCAGGCTAAAACTTCCAGGTGGACAGCGGCCTCGGGAGCCTTCCAGAACCTTGTAGAATATGGAATTACATGGGGTTTAATAGGGAATTATATAGGGTCTAGGGTTTAGGATTTAGGGTTTAGGGTCTAAACTCCTTAAAGGGGGTTCTGTAGGGAGATTCTGTGAGGAGTATTAGAGGGGTTATAAAGGGAGCACTAGAAGTTTAGATTATAGCTCATATGAGGGTCCCACATGTATAGCTTCCAATTATGATAGAATCCTTACCAGTTGGACCCCAAGAAGAGACCCTGAACTCAAAAAGGGACCCTTAACTTTTGGAAAGTTGAAGATTGAGATTGTTTGACTTGTTTCGCTGGCTGTTCAGCGGCAGTATCTGAACATGCGGCAGGATTGCCAGGAAGGGCCTTTAACACAACTCCAGAGAGTATGTTCAGGCCTATCAAAGGTTCCAAAAGCCTTTGAAAAGCCTTCACAGCATATCCTGTGCTGTTTCAAGCATATCATGGGCTTATATGTCGGGGAAACAAAAATCATCCATTTAAAGGAGCTTCCTCGCATGCCCTAAACCCTAACTCCATGCTATGAGGTGTGGGCAAAGTCGGAGATCATCGTGTCGGAGGTGCGCGGAGACGTCTCGGCGACAGGAGTGTAGGACTTGTGTTGGATTGGGAGTAATTATGCATCCAAACTCACATCAAGCAACCCTTGCAAATTTGCCACTACCCTAAACCCTTCAACTTCAAGAGTTCCCAGGAGAATCACATTTAAAGGAAAGCCTTGGCTCCTGCTCGCTCTTCCCAATCGTTCTTGAGCTGGAAGCTGCTTGGGTAATGTACCAATATTATATGGAGTTATATAGGGATTAATTGGGATAATGGAAAAGAAAATGGAAACTACTATACGTCAACTCCGACATTCTATGCCGACTCTTCGGTCCTCAGCCACTCCGGGTTTAGACGTAGCGTTGCAATCAGCTCTTTGGTGGCCATGAGACCCTGAACCCTAAACCCTAAAGAACCAAAGTCGTCTGGCATACAAAGTCTACCCACAAGTTCTAGAGCTTTCAAGACAGCATAGCAGATGGTAGTGTAGACCACTCATTAATAAGCCCCCTAGGGTTGAGGGGTTAGGGTTTAGGGGTTTAGGGATCTGAATAACAAGGTTGTTAAAAGGAGTGGGTTCATTATTCAGTGGTCTACATACCAAAGCCCATGCCCGTGCTGCGATGATGGTGATGGTAATGAGGATGACGATGATTTTTCATTATCGGCCTCGTCGACATCATTGGCATCGCCACCGCCGTAAGAAAAGCTTGTAGAAATAAACGGCTGTGGTGCTTCTGCATCAGGCTTACTTGTGCTTTCCGTGAGTATCTTCATTACCAGGTGATGTAGGCTGATTATTACATCCAGTTTACTTGTGCGCAGGGATTGCGTGGAAACTCGCAAGGCATGGGCCGTTTCCCTGTGTTGTATCAATTTTCAGAGGGATGCAGGTTTAGGGTTTAAGGTTTAGGGCCCATCTTGGAGAAATGCCCGCATAACCAGCTGGCAGGCTTATGCATCGCTGCAGTCTCTGCAAGTTCTTTGCCGCTGGGTCATTGTTGGAAATGGTTGTTCATTTACAGCAACGAACCAGTAATCCATGAATAAGAGAAACACTTTTAATTTGAAGGAATGTGTATGGCATGCCCTCCTTGAGGAATGTTCGCAGTTTAAATGTAGAGAAGACCTCGAATGGCAGTCTTTATTATGAACTAAACCCTTTCCACTAAACTGTCAACCCTAGATCTCTTAACCCCTGAACCCCAAACCCCAAACCCAAGAGACCTCTAGCCGTAGTCTCTACCCGATGATAAGGAGATGTTGGCAGCCCTAAACTCCAGAATCAGCAGCTCTCATATCAGAGGGTCCGTAGTCTTGGGGTTACGGGCACCAACATCCCTTTGCCAAACCCAAAACCCAAACCCAAAACCCAAACCCTAAAACCTAAAGCCCTAAACCCTGAAACCGTAAAACCCAAAACCCCAAAACCCTAAGACCCAAAAGCCGAAACAATGAATGAGACCTAAGGCCACCTGACGGATGTGACCCTGTGGCCATACATCCAGCTGCAGGATCCTAAAGGTTTAGGGTTTAGGGTTTAGGGTTTAGGGGGCTAGGGTTTAGGGTTTAGGGTTTAGGGTTCAGGGTTTAGGGTTTAGGGTTTAGGGTTTAGGCTTCAGGCTTAAGGGTCTCGATTTCAGGGTCGAAGGTTGAGGGTTCAGGCTTTAGGCCACCTGCCTTCATCCGGAGCAAAGAGGGCCCTATATAGCCGCTTTGCAGAGGACAGAACCCCAAACCCTGAACCCTAAACCAGAAACCATAAGAGGACTTGGGACCTGTTTTTTTTTTGGTGTTAGCAGGGAACCAGTTTCCAGTTTCTGTCCTGAACCCTACCTAGACCCTCCAATGTAGTACCTTTTTGGTAGTCCTAATAAGAGTCCTACCCAAAAAACCATATTAAACCCAAAAAGGAATTGCATTGGAGGGTCCAGGTAAGGCCTCATCCTATACTACGAAGCAGTAAGTCCTTGTGGGGGCTTTGCAGGGTTGCAGGGTGTATGTGGAAATGTGGATGATGCAGGCATATAGGTGGTTCCTGAGAGCAGTGGATCAAAAGTTTGGGAGGCTATGCGAGCATGTCTTGATTGGTCTGAACATGCGCTACCCTTCACGACTAAAGGTATTTCCCGCGATATACCTGAGTCACATAATGATCCAAGACTTGTAACCCTATGCTAGAACTCATGTTGGAACTGCTTCGACTTTTGGTCCCTCCCCCTCACAATTGGCAGGGCATACCATTACGCACAATCAGGCTCCCTGGGTTCTGAGAGCTCTGGGCGTTGATTTGAGGCGGATGATCTGGATCCTGTCGGGGTCCGCCTGCAAACTTTAAACCTGGAACTCTTTAATGCCGCAAGGCACATCAAGGTGAATCCCAATAGCAATGCCAATAACAATAGTAGAGATAGCAGCAATAACACAAACAGTACTGGCAATGCAGTTGTAACGCTACCCAGCAAGCCCAGTATCCATTGCTTGAAGGAAGAACCGAGAGGCTTCGCTTCGATTTGCATGATGTAAGCCCTTCCCCCTGAACCTTACGCCCTGAACCTTAAACCCCCAACACTTAACCCCTAATGTGTTCCCAGGGAGCCCAGCACCCCTTTTGGGTTTGGGGTTTTGAGGGTATAAGTATAGTACAGCTATATATATGTATATGTATATATATATAAATAGATATGGCCTTTGATATTGCCCCTATTATAAGCTGTTCCTGGGAGGGGGGCAGAGCCCAAACTACACCCTAAACCCTAAACCCTTTATGTACCCTAAACCCTACACCCTAAAATGAGGGGTATTGGGCTTTCTGGATTTTTCGTAGCGGTGTAGATACACCTCTCATGTTTTGAGGTCCTTTCTCCCTTCCACTTTCAAATGCGTCGACTTTTTTCTGGCCTAGGGAACTCAGCATCTGGGATACAATTACCCCCTCCACTCCGCAAGAAAGATGTCGTCTTCCGCTAATATATTATGCCTCATTCTGCAGGGTTTGGGGCTTAATGTCAAGGGATGCAGTCAGTCAAGCATTCGCCCCTGAAAGATCCCACCCTCACCCAAAGTAGCACAACACCACAAATGAGTAGTATTCTATTTGGGGATACTATGGTACCCAATGAGTAAGACTATATCCTCCGTTAGGGTGTAGTATTTTATATAAGGAATACAATCCTATAAAATCCCAATCCCTGAACCCTAAACCTTGAAGCCTTAACCCTAATCCCTGAATCCTAAACCCTACTTGGAGGCCCATGGGACTTAGTAACTACTTATATATAATCTTACTAGGTTCAACCACCAAAAAACACTACTCAAATAGCCCAAACTTTATCCTAAACTGCGCAGTCTATCCGGAGCCTCCATTTTGGGGCTTGCAAACCCTGAACCTGAAGGGTTTCGAGTTTAGGGTTTAGGCCCCAGATCTAGGGTTTAGGACCCTTGACCCTCAGGCCTTCACCCTGAACCATGAGCCCTCGTCAACATCGGTCTTAGATTCTAAACCTTTTACAAATCTCAAACCCTATTTTATCGAAGGCGTTAAGTTTGGCACCCTAAACCCTAAACCCCCTGAAGGTTCAAAGCCTGGGGTTTGAGATCTTGCCTTGTCTACTCATGGGTTTCCTTACTACTCCCATCTATACTACCCCCCCCTACCCCAGGTTCGCCCTTAATTAACTTTAATTTGGCCTTATTCTCCCCAAATCACTTAAATCACGGGAGGAACCTAGGTGGGTAGTATAGAGGGGGGTAGTAGGGGAACCCATGATCCACAGATGCCAGACGCAAGGATACAAACCCTACAAGGGACAAGTCTCTTTCTACCTACTGTAATCCCAGTTTTGCACCCCATATACCAGCATATAACCCCTGTGACCCTTGTAAAGGTGTCCCAATATATGCCTAAACCCTAAAGCCCCCAATATTGCCTTGAACTTCAGGTCTTGCTTCCGCGTGTCAGAGCTGGACGAACATCCGTTCAGCGAAGTTGTGCCTTAGGTTTATAGGTTTAGGGTTCAGGGGATATGGGGCTAACATGATGCACTTTTGTTTGGGTCGGTCACAGGAGATACATGAAGGATGGAGCGGGACTCGGGCGGAGGCGTTTGATTGGACAATAATGACGGCAGCATATACCCCGAAACCTGCAAAACCATGTCACGCCACCAGTTTGTAAGGACCATCAGCTTAGACAGCAAATAAAACTCGTTCGACATAAAAAGGCGTATCAAGTTTGTACAGGGTTTGCAAAGTGTATATAGGGTTCATCATCAAGGCTTCCCTGAACCCTAAACCGTCTATACAGAGCTTATAGAGATTATGCAGAGCTTGTCGAGTTTATCAGGCTTTATATAGGGCTCTGGGGGTTCAACTGCCTGGAGCTTATGGGAGAGCGGGGGAGTAGGAAAGGAAACGGGTTAGGGTTTAGAGTTTAGGGTTTACAGTGTAGGGTGTTAAGGGGAAATGGGAAAATGGGAGCTACTATAGGGTTGGTTTTTACATTTTGGGGCTTAAAATTCGCGAGTGTTGCGGAGGTGTTGAGCGGGTGCGGATCGCTATCCTAAACCCTAACCCTGAACCCTAAACCCTGATCCCTGCATATTTCCCTTGTATAGCCCTACTGCGTTGCCTGTTGTCACCCCCCTTGGAGCACCCGAAACCTCAAATGACACGGTAGCTCAACTATACAAACCCTATATCCCCTTTAAAGGGCCCTCTGCTTTGGGTCTGATACAGCTTCATATTTGCTGTTCATCCTATTTCATGCCATATTCTCTTCGAAGATAGCAGTACCACTAAGTGAGATTAGCAAAATGGAATGGTTATATGAGCGCGTAGACTACGCGGACCGGAATGCACATGCTTGGAGGGTCAGGGAACCTGAAGAAACCCTAGGCCCTAAACCTAGGGTTTAGGGTTTAGGGTTTAGGGGTTTAGGGTTTAGGGTTTCCCTAAGCCCTAAACCCTAAGCCCTCAGACATTATGTACTGAATCACCATGAAGCATGTTGGTTGATATGAGCGTGTCTCAAAAAGCTCCCTGGGTTCAGGGTGTATCTAAGGACTTTAGGAGGGACCCCTAATAGGGACCCTTGAAGCTTATGGCAGCTAATATGGGAACTACCTAGGAATATAAGGGCTATATACTGATTATATGAAGGTTATATATGGCGGTGGAATTTAGGGATCCTATTAGGCGTCCCTCCTAGAGTTCCTGGAGTTTAGAGTCTAGATGTGGTCCTTGTAGGAGCTTGGAGTTTTGAGAACCGCCCATATGAATAGTATCTTATTTGGGGATACTATGGTGCCCAACATATCCGCCTTTTGGGGTATAGTATTTGATATAAGGCATATAATGTTACTAGGTCTAACCACCAAAAAAACGCCACTCATATAGTAGTTTCCCTAAATAAGGGGACTCCAATATAGACCTCAATATACTATAGTCCTTATCATGGGAACCTCCAAACACGTGACCCGAATTTTAGACCAATCCCTATGATCGCCTATGTAATCCCATTTTCCATTTCATTTTCCATTTTCTTTTCCATTTGATTCTCCATCATGCTAGGTACCGCTAATTTCAGGAACCCCCCCCCTTATACGAGCTGTCATCTAAACTCCTAGTATCCCCCTTAAGAACCCCTATGATCCCCAATATAACCCCCTTTAAGGAGTTTAGACTATAGCAATTATGGAACCCTAAACCCTAAACTCTAAACCCTAAACCCTAAATCATGTTTTACCCATCCAAGAGCCAGTCTTGATGGTTGCAGGAGGCAGAATCGGAGGAGTCAAAGGAGAATCGTTGTGCAAACTGGTCCGCCTCCCAATTTTCTTGTTGAGGTTTTAGATTTCAGATCCTAAGCCCTAAGCCCTAAACCCTAAAGAGGGGTTTAGGATGACAGTTTTGGGTTTAGGGTCTTGAGGACCAAGTAGGTCGGCGGTGGGCTTATGATAGTCCTTTTTGTACATCATGTCTGATTATACCATGCAGAATGCAGCGATAATGCCAAATGAGTAGTATTTTATTTTGGGATACTATGGTACCCACTATATAGAGTCAGATTCTATCCTCCCTTTGGGGTATAGCAGCCTTGCACACCGAGGTTTGGCACATTTGGGTGATATCCGGACTGGGCTGTGCGTAAGGTTCAGGCTTCTGTTGCACGCAAATCTACTAAGGGGATTTTGGCAAGCTTCACCCCCAAAAGGAATCAGCGACGAACATCTCTATCGTAGCGAGTCCTCAGTCTAGGGGTCGGGGCACCCCCTCGACGGCATAAATACGAAACATTGCACAGATCCTTATACATTCCTACAACCCCTTTTTTTTCCATTTGAGTCTCCATTATGTGGCTTCTTTCTTAAAATGGTAGTTCCCCTAAACAAGGGGACCCCAATATAGACCCCCAAATACTACAATCCTTATTATGGGGACCCCAAACCCTAAACCCTAAACCACCCCCCAAATTTGGGAAACTGGGTTGCTGCTTAGGGTTTAGGGTCTAGGGTTAAGGAACGTAAATTAAGTTACCATAATGGGTACACATAGAAAATAATAGGGTTTCCCCAACAGAGTACTTAAAATTAAGCTCCTTAACAGCAGCCCAGTAAACTGCAACCTGAACCGTCTACCTTTCTGCTTTTGTCAGAGATCAGCTTTTCGGTGGCTCAAACTGGACCCTAAACCCTAAACCCTAAACCGTGTTCATAATATCCGAAGGTGATGTCGGTTGGGCTCATTTAGGCAACCTCGTTTGACGTAGTGGTGGAGTGATTGAAAAAGGCATTAGGGTTTAGGGTTTAGGGTATTAGAATAGGGGTATATAGCAGCGTTTCTTGAGAACGGTCTCCCTTGTATACGCCATCCTTACTATGGAGACCCAAAACAGAGACCCCTAATTTCTGAAACCCCACATCGAAAATAGTTTTAGGGATCCATTCCTCACTTTCCCGGAAGCACCACTAACTTGACGGCGGCATAACCCTAAACCTTAAACCCAGAGCTTATTTTTTCAAAGACGGTCTTCTGATTGTTATATCGTTGCTTGGTAGCCAACTCTCCCTTTCATGATGAATAATTCCTTGTATAGCCCCCTTTAAGCAGTGTAAACTAGTGTAGCACCCTGGTTTCTGGGGAAAACTTCATTGTTCTGAGGCAGTGGGGCTAGGGGAGGGGATCGTAAGGTAAGGGGTTGAAGGATCTAAGAGGATGTGCGACGAAGTGCTCAAGGCATCCATGTCTTGAAATGTGGGTATAGGATCACAAGCAGTGATGCTTCTCGGTTTTTGCCTCTTGATTGTGCAAGATACGCTAGAACTGTTGCTCAACACGCCGACTCTAATGATGTAGGTGGCTTTGTTACTTGATGCTGCAGTCTAAATTCCTAGTATCCTCTTAATAACCCTGAAAATACTCCCGTATGTAATCCTGTATATAGTCCCCGTTAAGGAGTTTAGACCCTAAACCCAAAACCCTATACAACCCCCTGCAAGGAGTTCAGACCATAGCTCACCTGATGCTACCATCCAAGCAAACGTGCGAAGTTGAGGTCTGTCTCCACTGTGCTGAAGTCTCCGCTCCTTCGTGTCATGTGCGGATCCCAGTCAGAGGAGAACTGCTGTCATGGGTAGTCATGGAGTAGGATTACACCCTCTTTTTGGGCATGGGCTAGGATGTATGAGAAGACCGCGATCTTGCTGGGATTCATCCATCAAAAGCGTCAATGACATAAACATAAGCAGGTAGCCAGCAGGGATTTCAAGATTGCACGATCTCACCCTAAACCCTAAACTTCAAACCTTAAACCTTAAACCCTAAACCCTAAACACTAAACCCTAAAACCCAATATGAGCCGTCAAGCCTGAAACCTGTCCCACAAAGCCAAAACAGAAGGCCTTGAACCACCCTCTGAGGAGGGCACTTCTGGCCATTTGGTTAGCTTGGAATGAAGGCAATGGATCCTTATGGCAGTCCCTATATGAGCCATAGTCTAAACTTCTTAAAGGGGTTATATAGGGGAGTATATGGGGGACTACTATAGGGGTTGGTAAGGGGGATACTAGGAGTTTAGACAGTGGTACATATAACCCATTATTGGGTTTAGGGTTTAGGGTTTAGGGATAGTAGTCCCTATATAACCCATTCTTGGGTTTAGGGTTTAGGGCCAGTAGCCCTTATATAACCCATTATGGTTGTTCCCATTTTCTTTTCCATTGCTTCACTCCCAGCTAGCCAAGGGCCAGACTTGTGTTGATAGGGTTTTCAGTTCTTGAGTCAGCGGGGGCAAAGCATGGCATGACTTTCAGCTCAACGCGAGTTATGTGACTTTCCGAATTCTGGCCGTTGTTGGACATTTTCTCAATCAAGGAGTGCCCAAAGGTGGCAGTAGTAGAATGAATCCCTGTGATCCCGCATAAAAAGTTCATTCTAGGGCACGTGTGAAACATGCACGACAACCACGGTCTTTGGCAAGCGAATCCGTTCCACGTCCTCTCAGCATGGGAAAGGGAAATCCTGTACAACTTACGTCTTTGCAGCTTCGCTTTACCGTCGGATCTTGCGCAATCATGTAGATTTTATTTTAGTGTCATGACCAACCCGTCCTGACTTGCATCATTGATTCAGGACTAGCGGGATTGTTGATAGTTGAGGGCGTGCAGGGCGGGCGGTGGTGGAGCAGAGGCGGCGGCAGCAGCAGCCGCTGCAACAGCAACAGCAGGAGTTCTAATGAGTGGTTGCAGTCATGAGATTATAAGATTAGTGGTGCGTCCCCAGATCGCCAAAGGTCTTTACAACTGTCAGATGAGGACGCGGGATGTCAGCCGGAACATGTGGTGAGTCGGGCTTCCGGGTTTGTCATATGAGGGTTTCCAAAGCTTGGGGCACCCTTTGGGGAGTCCCTAGAATATGGATTTTGAATATACTGGGGTCTGTTTTCGGGCCATTATTGCTTATGGAAACCCCATATCATGAAAGGGATACTTGGGGCTGTCATGAGGCAGTGATAAAGGTTCCCATGCAACTCCCTAAGCCCTAAGTCTTGAAACATAAGCCCTAAACCTTAAACCCTAAACCCTACACCCTACGGTTTCCATGCCCTATACTCTAATCCAGTCAGGTTCAGGTTTCTTGGCATTTAGGTTCAGGTTTTTTGGCGTATACGAAAGGTTGTCAAATTTCCGGTCCCTTTTTAAGTTTGAGGTTCCCATAACCATACAGCCCCTAACAGGTGGGTGCCCAGAAACTGGTTGCTGTTCAGGAGCTTGATTTAAGTTCTAGGGTTTAGGGTTTAGGGTTTCTGTTACTTATTGTATATCCATATTTTGGCAACTAAATTCTTGTTCCTTCACCGCAACCCAGAAAAGGGAGTATTATGCTCAATCTTCCATATGAGACTTCCATTCTGGCTGTCAGTGTTTCAAGCTAGTCGTGACCAGAAGCTTTAAAAAGCCTAAACCCTTTTTCAGGCCTAAGCCCTAAACCCTAAAACCTCCCCGCAGAATCTTGAGGAGTCCTGGATGGCTTTTTTTTTCCGGTTTGTGTTCAGCAAGTCCATGGGGCCCAGCAGATCGATTTTGGGAATTTCGGAATTAAGGGCTGAGGGTCTCCTTGGAGGGCAAGGGGAGGGCCCGGGGCTTTGTGATTGGGTTCCTACTGTGAGTATTCCGAGCCTACATAGTGCCTGAATTCCCAAGGTGTTATATATATATACACCCTATATAAACCCTACTATATTATAGTACTTTCCATTTTCTTTTCCATTATCCCAATATAGCCCCAATATAACCTCTAACATGGTCTGAGAGTCCATTGTCCTTCTTCAGCCAGTCATCTAAGGTGCGGTTTAGGGTCCTAATCATAGGCCCCCATTATGGGTCTTTGCCTGTTTCCTTGGTCTTAACTTGGGCCCTTAATTGGGTATGTAGGGTTTCATAAGATGTGTACCAGGCATACAAGGACCCTAGGATTAAGGGCTCATACTTGGGGGGCCGTCAACAAAGCGCCTGGGTCGCTGGATGGAGCTCCCACAACCGTTTCTGGGTCTTGCAGCAGGTGTTCAGCTACCCCCAAACCCCTAGACCCTAAACCCCTAAACCCTAAACCCTAAACCCCCTTGCGTAGGCCTAGGGGCTCTACCACGGAGTTCACACAGGGGTCCCTTTTACACACAGCAAGCACAAACAAGAGAACAA
>CAJNIZ010014358.1:52485-62731 GCA_905231905.1 Symbiodinium pilosum
GTTTAGGGGTTTAGGGGTTTTAGGCTTCGGGGCTTGGACGCCTTTGGGAGGGGCCGTGAGAGTGAGTTTGACTTCGAAAATGTCTGGCAACTTGGCCAACATCCAAGGCACCTCATATACGAAGCTCAATAATGGCACAGGCGAAGTCTTCATTCTGCTACTACGTAGAAATCTTGCTAACACCATGGTTATTGCTGTCATCCTCATATTGGGCACCAGTACGACTTTCGCATGCTGTTCTTCGTTGTCAATATCGCGCAGGCCGTTGTCCTCATTGTTATTCTTTAACGTGCGCTTGTTGCCATCGTTCCTACTTCCTACACCCTACACTTTGTACATCGAACCTCGCACACTAAACTCTACGCCTCAAACCCTAAACCTTACACCCAAAGCCTTAAACTGAGCCCAAACCCTTAACCCAAAATCTCACACTAAACTCTACGCCCCAAACCCTAAACCTTACACCCAAAGCCTTACCCTAAACCCTAAACCTAAGGCGTCCACCCAATCCAGATGGGACGCCCCTGGAGCCCCTGGTGCCAGGGGCACCCATCAACCCGAGGGATTATGGCGGGCGCAGGCAGGGGTTTAGGGTTTAGGTATATGTTGGGGTATATATACTGGGGTCATATAGGGAGAATGGAAAAGAACATGGAAGCTACTATTTAGGGTTTAGGGTTTAGGGATCCATGATTAATCAATCCCCTCCTCTTGAGGGCCTCAATATGAGGATCCCTATTATAATCCCGATTACAAGGAGGGGGCTTATGAATTAGATTAGGGGTCTAGATTGGGGTTTGATGCTGGGGGTTCAGGGCTTAGGTCTACGTATTTGCGGGTAGGCCGAGGTCGTCCTTTTGGAAATACCCAGATTCAAATTGCTGACTCTGTTAGGGTTTCGGTAGTAGAGGGAGTTTAGGGTTTAGGGTTTGTAGAGTTTCCGTGATGCCGCAGGAACTGGTTGTCGCGATGCAAGAAGGTTGCCGAAACCAGCGGGCTGGAGG
Organism: Symbiodinium pilosum; assembly: GCA_905231905.1. Classification (NCBI taxonomy): domain Eukaryota; class Dinophyceae; order Suessiales; family Symbiodiniaceae; genus Symbiodinium; species Symbiodinium pilosum. Next base: position 53,490 of record CAJNIZ010014358.1, read on the forward strand.
CAGGTGGGGCAGCAGCTTGTAATATGGTCTTGAAGCAGTCTATTTAGTCTACATAAGATTCTCTCTTGCAGTCTGATAGTGTATATCACTGTGTACACACTAGTCTTTATAGCTCCCTATAATAGCACTCCTGGATTGCTGGATACACGATCGGGACTGGATGTGGGAGTTCTGAGATCAGGAATCGATTTGCGCAGCTTTGCCGCTCATTTTGGATTCCATGAAGGAACACTCAACCCAAAACCCTAAACCCTAAACCCTAAACCCTAAACCCTAAACCGTAGCAGTTCGCTGCGTCCGCCTTGCGTGCAAGATCGTCTCCTTCTCGCACGTTTTGCTCACTCAAGCTTCGCCTCGACCTCAGTGTAAATTCCGGCATGGAAGGTTGGATGCTACAGAGGTGGATGTTTCTCAAGATATCCTGTAATCCCTCAAGTGGACCCTCCGCCTTGTAATAGTCGTATAATAGGAAAGAATAGGGCCCTAATATAACATAACCACCATTATCCCTTATAGTCACTTTTACTGGGCAGGGGTCCACCTAAAGGACATCCTGTAATCCCTTACCATGCCCGTGCAACTGTACATTCCCCAAGGGCTTCATTTTGATGCCCTAAGCCCTAATCCTTGAACTATTCTTTGAATCATGTTGGCGGTATGGGTTAACAGCTGCCTGGACAGCTCTCATTGTGGTAGGGGTTGGTGGTTCAAGTTTTAGGGGTTTACAAAGTTTTTTAGGGTTAAGGGTTTAAGGGTTTAGAGGCTTTGGGGTTTAGGGCAACCACACTTCAAGCTACATTGAGTTACCTATACCAAAACCTGTAACTACTTGGACCACGGCCAGTAGACGGCTGTGTGTTGCCCTATAGATTTTAGTATTTTGAGGGTCGGGGGGAAGGGGATAGTTATGTCCGATGCTACCTATGCCGTCAAAGCGTGTCCTCTTTTCAGGCATCGCACTTTCTGAACCCCTCAAACCAGAATTTGTGAGCCCGTACTAAAGTAGTTAGAAGAAAATCACGTTTTCGGGCCCTTAAGCCTGCCACCAGGACTTTGACCTGTAAAAAGCGGCACTTTACGAACTTTCTAAGTGCCTTTCGTGCCACGGCCGTCTTGTGGCGCCGTCATCTTCCTGACTTGTGCGCAGAGTCATTTTTTAAAGAAATCTCCAGCTTGTGCTCGCCGCACCGTTAAGACTACTGTTCTTCGACTATCCGGACAGGAGGATGCCCGTGTTTAGGGGTTAGGGTCTCGACTGCCTTATGGTTTAGGATTTAGGGATTAGGTGTTAGGGTTACGGTCCCAGACACCCCGAAGGATCCACGTTTTTGATGAAACTGCCCAGACAGAGCCAAATATTATCTGCGGGAAAACGGAAGGTTCCCATTTGCTTTTTGAATCCTTCAGGGGGATTGGGCAGGCCTTATAGGCATGGTCTCCCTTTTCGCAGTTTAGGGTTTATGGTACCCCAGTCTGGAGAAATTTTTTGAAACTAATCGCTGAACCGGAAAGAGGTTTAGGATTTGGGATTTAGGGTTGACGAATTTAAGGTTTAGGGTTTGGGATTGTCACCCCCAACCCTTACCCTTCAGAGGGTTTCGAATGAACGCATCAGGCTGATCACCTTAAACCCTGAACACTAAAAGGGCTTAGGCATTGGGGTTCGGGTTTATCGTCTATCTTAAGCCCCAAACTTGAAATAGCCTGAGCCCTGAACGCCCTAAGCTCTAAACGAGGACTTACATCCTCTATGTGCACCTGGACCAGTTCCGGGGTCCTGCCAGCCTCGATGGTCGGATGCCAAGAACTGAACAGGGATGGGTTTGAAGATGATTTTAAGTTTAGGGTTGTCATTTTTGTTACCATTGTTTCCTGTTTAATCCTTATAAAGCCATGAAGATTTAATTTCTATAGCCCCCCCCCCAAACCTACACTAGCAAGAGGGGCCGAAATAATACCAACAGGGTTTAGGGCTGGTCATTTTTGCTGTTGCGAATCGGTTAAGTTAAGGAAATCTGAGGTTGGGATCCTTGAGCAAATAAGTGCTCGGGTTGCTAAATCTTGTGCCAAAGTGGGTTCAGGGTTTCGGATTTTGGCAAGGGCAGAAACTAGCTGCGGGATGTTGCATCTACACAACCCTTGGGTGAAAAGCCTGGGTTTAGTTTGGGTACTGCACCCTCCCAGTAACAGTCCATATTAGGGGTCCTATCAAGGGCTATATATAACCGCATTATAGTTATTATCCAACTGTTACTGGGGGGGGGGCAGTACCCAAGGTTTAGTAAACAAACCTGTTCAGTAGTTGCGTAGGACATGAGAACAGTCTCGCTGTTCTTCTGATTCCCCCACGTACTATCCTTGCAGCGCCTTAGAGAACCCCTATGGCTCCCATACACAAAAAACTTTAAACCCCAAGCTCTACATTGGTAGCCCCTGCAGCAATGCACTCCACTCCCCCTACACTCCCTGGGATTTCCCCCCCATACGCCCTTGAGAGTGCTAGTGCTAATGCAACCGTTGTACATAGTAATCAGTGATCCTACATAACCCCGGCCCCTGCACCCTGAATGCTGAACCCCGAGCCCTAAACTCGACATATGGCTGTAATGCCACAAACCCGTTCATAGACCCCCCCATAAGCCCTCCCCCTTTCTAAGGGACCCCTAACCCCAAAGCTCTATATCTATATTATACATGTAAATATACATATATATATATATATACACCGGAGGTGTATGTATGTAGAATCCCCCTACTGTGGGTGGAGGAAATCCCACACCACCCTTGATACACTATGCCCCAGGAATTACAGTATGTAGGAGATCCTAAGTGGCTCCATCCACCGTTGGACCATTTTGTGAACTCAGAAAACTCAAAATGCTTAACCCCAAGTCCCCAAAATCTGCATTCTTATACGACCCCTTTATAATCTCTGTAGACCCCTTTACAACCTTTAAGCTGAAACCCCAAAACCCCAAACCCAAAGCCATAAGCCCCAACACCCACAACCCAAAATCCTAAAACCACAAACCCCAACCTTTAAACCCTCAACCCCCATCCTGAACCCCCAGACCCAGAAATTCCGGACAAAGAGGGGACCCAATATAGACCCCACTATATACCCCTGTATATATAATCCAAAATATTCCCGGTAGCTCTAATTTTGGAAACCCAAACCCTAATCCCTTAAACCCCAAGCCCCAGAACCCCAAAACCTGGAAATCCTAAACCTTCAACCCTGAATCCTAATACATAATCCTTATGCCCTTATATCACCCCTATAACCCCCTGTAGAGGTACCCCTAAATTTGGGAAACCTTAAACCCTATATTATCCTATATCACCCGTATACAATTCCTCTATAACTCCTATATCACCCCTAGAAAGCTCCTATGTAGCTCCTATATCACCCCTATATAATTCCTATATAACTCCTATATAAACCCTACATAGTTCCTATATATCTCTTAAATAACCTCACCCCAAACCCCAAACCCTAAACCCTAAATCCTAAACGCTAAACCCCAAACCCTAAACCCTAAACCCCAAAACGCTAAACCCTAAACCCCAAAAATCCTAAACCCTAAACCTTCAATTTCTAAGCCCTCCACCCTAAACCCCAAACCCTACACCCTAAACCTTCAATTCTAAGCCCTAAACCCCAAAAATCCTGAACCCTAAACCTTAATTTCTAAGCCACCCCCTAAAATCCTGAACCCTAAACCTTAAATTGTAAGCCCTAAACCCTAAAAATCCTAAACCCTAAACCTTAATCTCTAAGCCTTAAACCCTAAACCTTAATTTCTAAGCCCTAAGCCCTAAACCCCAAAAATCCTAAACCCTAAACCCCAAACCTTAAATCCTAAACCCTAAACCCCAAACCTTAAATCCTAAACCCAAATCCTAAACCCTAAACCCCAAATCCTAAACCCCAAACCCCAAATCCTAAGCCCTAAACCCCAAAAATCCTAAACCCTAAACCTTCAATTCTAAACCCTAAACCCTAAACCCTAAACCTAAACCCTACAAAATCCTCGGAGGCGGAGGTTGGCTCATTGAGAGCTTTGGCTCGGGCTCCCTCGAGGCCTCGCGTGGAGCGGGGGTGGGCGGGTGGGTTGTCAAAGGGTTTCACGTAGTTTTTTTGGGGAATTTAGGGGTTTAGGGTTTAGGGTTTATAGGGAAATTTAGGGGGTTTGGGGTTTAGGGTTGGGTTTAGGAAAGGGCTTCAAGTAGTTTAGGGAAATTTAGGGATTTGGGGTTTAGGGGTTTAGGGTTAAGGGGGTCTGGAGTTTGGGTTTTAGGAAGGGGTTTTTAAGTAGTTAAGGGAGGTGTAAGGGAGTCTTTAAATAGTTAAAGGGGGTTTTAAGAGAGTTTTTAAGGAGTTTAGAGAGAGTTTGGGGAAGTTGTGGGGGTGTTGTCAGCTTTTGAGGGAGTTTGAGGGGATTTAAACAAGGGTGACGCAGTTTAGAGGCGTTTGCTATGAGGTTTCAGAGAGTTGAGGGGAGTTTAAGGGTTTGGGAGGTGTTTAAGAGGATTTTAAGGGGGTCAGGGGAGTGTAAGGGTTCAGGGGAGGTTACAGGAGTTTCTGGGAATTTTGACGTGTCTGGAGTTCCAGCTTCTACATAACTTTTATTACGCCCCTAAACTCCAGGTGCCGAAAAACAGCCTCAGCTCTAAGCCGTAAACTCTAAAAAGTAGAAAACCTCAAAGGGGACTCCATGTAAGAGGCCCATAGTGGATACCTCCTTACCCTAAACCCTAACCCTGCTACACCGTGGCGAGGATTGAACAAGTCTTAACCCCTGAGCCCCCCAAAGCTTAAACCCCAAAACCCCTAAACCCCTCAAACCTTAAAGCCCTAAACCCTACACCTTAAACCCCTAAGCCCTAAAACCCCTAAACCTTAAGCCCCTAAACCCTCAACCCGGAACCCCTACCCTAAATCGTGTGGCTACCAAGCCCCGAACCCCAACCCAAAAATCCAACTACGGGTCATAGCCCCCTAAGTAGATAGAATATGGCTTTGGGTATATTGTAATAAGATCCCCATATACCCCATATTCTATCTACTTAAGGGGGACTATAGGGTTTAGGGTTTACGCTTTAGGGTCCAGGGCTTTGGGTTCGCAGGGTACCTGAACCCCAAAATCTAGATTCAAAACCCACATCCTAAAGCTGGCTACAAGAAATCCCGAGGCCCAACCCAAACCCTGCCTTCGAAAGTCCAACTCTGAAATCTTAGGCTCTAAAACCTTACACCCCCCCCTCAAAGCCCTAAGCCCTGAAGACCCAAGGCTTACACCCCAAACCCTTAGCTCAAGAATCCAAACCCTAAACCCTAAACCCTAAACCCCCCAAAAGACTCTGAGCCCTACGCCCGGTCAACTTCCCAATCTGCCTGAGGTCGGGTCCGATGCCATGGAGCAAGATCTGGAGGAGCCCTGCTCCCTAAGCCCTGAACCCACTCCTTAAAGGGGGGTTATATAGGGGGATTATATAGGATTAAGGGTTTAGGGTTTAGGATTTAGGGTTTAGGGTCTAAACTCCTTAAAAGGGGGTTATATAGGGGATTATGTAGTGTACTATTATAGGGGCTGTTAAGGGGTATACCAGGAGTTTAGACTAACCCCTAAACCCTAAACCCTAAAGCCTAAAACAGTTTAGGGTTTCGGGTTTAGGGTTTATAGTGTTTCAAGGTCTAGGGTTTGGAGCTTTAGGGTTTCGGGTTTAGGGATTAGGGGTTTAAAGGTTGAGGGTGTGAGGGTTTGGTGTTTAGGGGTTTCGAGTTTAGGGCTCAGGGTGTAGCGTTTAGGATGTTGGGATGTGGGTGTACGTTTAGAGATGTAGGTTGTTCTCGCAAATATGGACTTCTTCTCGGGACGGGTATAGAGCGGAAGCGCTTGTTGGAGAGTTACAGCATTGGTTTCCCCTAAACCTTGGGTACTGCCCCCCCTCGGTAATGGCTATATATAGCCCTTAATAGGACCCCTAATATAGACTGTTACTGGGTGGGGGCAGTACCCAACCTAAACCCTAAGGAAATTACTCATGCAAGACCGTTGTTGAGGTGCCTGCGTCAGGCGGATCTCAGCACAGTCAGTTCACTCTGGTGCATTCATGATCTATGGGATGTTAGCTGTTTTGCTTCTAAGTCGAATCCCCAAATGCTGGGTGAGGTACAACCGGGTACTTGAAGGTATATGGGTCATTATCATTGGAGTTGTGTTTTTGATAGCTATGGTTGCAATGTTCAGGGAGCTTGTAGCCCCGCTTATGACCGCCCATGGATCCTAAACGTTAAACCGTCATTCTAAGCCCCAAACATCGAGCCCTAAACCCTGAAGCTTCAGCCCCAAACCCTAAACCTTAACCCCTAAACCCTAAACCTTAAACCCTGAGCCTTTAGCTCTAAACCCTGTGCCCTACATCCTTAATCCTTCAACTCTAAATCCTTAATCCTCAGCCCTAAATCCTTAGTTCTCAGTCCTAAATCCTTGCTTTAACCCTAAAGCAACCCAATACTACCAGCGGAAACACCCTAAGCCCTAAACCCTAAACCGCGAGGAGTTGGTGCGCAAGTCCTGGGAGTCCTCCCAGCCGGCCCTAGCCACAGTCAGGTAAAGGGATTCTCTAGGGGAATTATAGAAATATAAGATCTCTAAGGGTACATAGGGACCTATAGAATTCACTAGGGATATATAGGATGCTATAGGGATATATAGGGATATGTAGGAATATGAAATTTTCCCTGCAGGACCTTTGGATCAATCCCCATGTGTTGGATTGGAAGGTTGGAGATATGGGCTTCTTGGGGGGTTCCAGGGACCTTCAGGGTACACTGGGGTGTATGCTGTATCCTGGGTTTACGGTTTAGCGGTTTGCGGGTTTAGCTTAGGGTTTTCGGGTTATAGGGGCCCCGGGAAACCCGAAACCCTAAACCCTAAACCCTAAGAGGAGCCAATGGTTCGGATGTTCTAAGGATTCAGGGCTGACGTCTCTGGGCTCTGGGCTACATAATCGAAGATGTACTTGATGCTTGTAGCCCCCCTTAAGTAGATAGAATATTAGGATTATATCGGGGTTATCTTGGGATCCTGGAAAAGAAAATGGAAATTTTTGTTTAGGGTTTAGGGTTTAGGGTCTCCTTAAGTAGATAGAATATGGCTTTTGGTAAATGATAATGAGATCCGCATGTACTCCATATTCTATCTACTTAAGGGGGGCTATAGATGTTGGCTCAAGTGTGTAAAGCCTTGGCTGAGGGTTTAAGGGCATGGGCTTCAGAACCGAACCACGATACTTATGAAAGCCCAAACCATTGCCTATGCTATCCTTGCAGTCCCCCTGTAGTATCCCAGCAATAACAATTTCCAACCTCATCTACCTCTCCTTTGTGCTTGCTATATCATGGTGCAACAAAACCTTTAGCCCTAAATCCTAAAACCTAGACCGCTTCCCGAGCTCAGTGTATTCTCATTTTCAGGGATCCCTAAGCGCTCGACCCTCAACCCGAGACCTGACAAAATGCATTAATAATACAGTTATGGTTGTCACTATTAATACTGTTCCTAATGATTTTGCGAATACTAGCATTGCAAGTACGATTATGCAATCTATGATCAGTACGAAAATTAACCTTAATACTAGTACGCCTATTTAGACGGAGAATAAGGGATGATATTCTATGGGGACTATATAGGGATTTTATTCCCTCATACCCTACTAACCACGAGTAAGTTTATGAACAACTTGCACTCCTTTGAACTACCTGTTGGGCCCAAGCCCTAAACCCTCAACCCTAAAACCCTAAACTCTAGACCCCACAACACATCCATTTTCCAGCTTTGCCTTTTCAGGGGCCTTCTGGATCTGATTGTGCAATGTTGACTTTTGGAACCAATTTGAGCCCAGTTGTATCTTGTGGAACGAATGCAAATTTAGCCTTTTGAGGGACCTTTTGGATTCAAATGTTAGAAGCCAATTTGAAAATCATTTTGTGCCTTCCGGAGCCCATTTGAGCCTTTTGAAGCCTGTTGAGCTCTTTGAATTCAATTTGGCCTTTGGAAGCTAATTTGGGCCCTCTTGAGCCAATTTGTGCAGCGCAAAGCCCCCAAGCTGCCGAAAAAGCTGCGAGGCAGCTACCAAGATACCTTTCTGTTGGAGCAAGATTGGGTTTATGTTTTAGGGTTTACGGTTTGGGTTTTAGGGTTTAGGGTTCAAAAGCGAAACGCGAGACTCCGCTGAAAACCTGGTCAAAACTCCTGACGTGAACCCTATACAACTTCTAGAACCTTATATCCTATACATACCCGTATAGAATCCCTCTACCCTTCATTTATAACCCTAAACCCTAAACCGCATAGAATTCCTTTACACTGCCTTTTTCACCCTAAAACCTAAACCCCGCATCCTAATCCTCAAGCCCTAAGCCGTAAGCCCTAAGTCATAAGTTCTACTCTATATATCCCTATAGAATCCCTTTACCAATCCTTTTTGTATTGCCCAGGAGGGCGACGTGAAGCCTCGCTCCGAAAAAGCGTCGGAGACGTGCGGGCGCCCAGCGCGGCACGCACTGTGACTTAGGGATTAGGGTTTAGGGTACTAGGGATTAGGGTTTAGGGTACTAGGGATTAGGGTTTTAGGGTACTAGGGATTAGGGTTTAGGGTACTAGGGATTAGGGTTTAGGGTACTAGGGATTAGGGTTTAGTACCCTAGGGTTTAGGGTACTAGGGATTAGGGTTTAGGGTTTAGGTTCAGGGTTTAAGGTTTAGGGTACTAGGGACAAAAATTACTGTAGCCTCTTCAGGAGTTACCTTTTCCGTTGCGGGTGTAGGACAGCTCTACGGAATGATTCTAGGTCATATTTTGTATTACAGGTTTTGGTGGATGGCAGATTCGGGGGTACCATTAATGGGGGTTATAGGGGATGTATAGGCTCATGCAGGGGTATATGGGGTGTAGGGTTTAGGGATTAAGGTTTGGGTTTCCCAAAATTAAGGGTACCTGTTTTGGCAATTCCTACAATAAGGATTAGAGAGTATTTTGGAGTCGATATGGGTGTCCCCCTATGCAAGGAAAACCTTACAACTGGTGCTGAATGATTTGTTCACCATGTCATTTTGATGATGCCCTGCGGCCCTTAGGGCAGGCGCGTTCCCCTTAAACCCTAAACCCTAAACCCTACTGTAAACGCTAGACCCTAAATCCTAGACCCTCCTGTAAACCCCAGACCCGAAAACCT
>CAJNIZ010014358.1:62831-81119 GCA_905231905.1 Symbiodinium pilosum
CCTAGACCCTACTGTAAACTCTAGATCCTAAACCCTAGACCCCCCTGTAAACCCCAGATCCTAAACCCTAGACCCTCCTGTAAACCCCAGACCCGAAACCTGACCCTACTGCCGACCCCCTGTAAACCCCAGACACGAAACCCCAGACCCGAAAACCTAGAATTTACTGTAAACCCTAGACCCTAAACCCTAGACCCTCCTGTAAACCCCAGATCCTAAACCCTAGACCCTACTGTAAACCCTAGACCCTAAACCCTAGACCCTCCTGTAAACCCCAGACCCAAAAACCTAGACCCTACTGTAAACCCCAGACCCCAAACCATAGACCCTACTGTAAACCCTAGACCCTAAATCCTAGACCCTCCTGTAAACCCCAGACCCGAAAACCTAGACTCTACTGTAAACCTTAAACCCTAAACCCGAAACCGTAGAACCCTAAACCAAAAACCCTAGACCCTAAACCCTGCTGTACACCCTAGATCCTAAACCCTCTAGTGCATCCTGCGAGTCCCGGGCTGTGGAAGTGGGCGCACATTTTTTTGGTGGGTGCGGGCCTATACAGGTAAGAGCCTAGCTCTGCCGCTGGGCATCCCTCCAAAACCCTAAACCCTGAAACCTAACCTGCGTAGTTCCCGAAAATAGGGTCCCATATTCGGTACCCCTACAGAGTAGTTGCATTGATTTAATCCATAGTCAAAAGGGCCCAATATTTTGAGAAGAACCCCTAAACCCTAAACCCTAAACCCTAAACCCCTAAACCCTAAACCCTCCTTCAACCCCATGCCTTAGCCCCAGCCTTTCCGGGTCAGAGGGACTCAGTTACTTGGAGGGCTTAGGGGGACTTAGGAAGTAGGTTAGGTTTAGGGCTAAGGGTTTAGGGTTTAGGGTCAGGGGGACTTGGGAAGTAGGTTAATATTGTGGAGAACTAGGGTTACCATAAGGGTTATAGGGGTTACTAACCTACTTACTAACTCCCCCTGACCCTCCAAGTAGTAGACTTCTTAACTCAGACTGATTTCGCTTCCCCCCAAAACCCTAAACTCTAAGCCCTAAACCCTAAACCTGAAGCCTTCTAACCCATCCCCCCAAAACCCTAAACTCTAAACCCTAAACTCCAAACCTATACCAAATCAATCCTGAAGGGGGACCCCGAGATCCCCATTTCATGCAGCTCTAGGGTCCCAAGAGGTACCTCTCTCCCCTGAACCACCCTACAACATAAATAGTATGCAGCCTGCTCCCGACCAGGCGTGAGGCCTGGGTGGCCAAGAAATCGGGAGAAGGTGGTGAGGCCACCGACATTGCTTTTAGGATTTAGGGTTTACAGTTAGAGGTTGAGATACCCCATATCATTGTTTTACAGAGTATCTAGGACCACGTTATTGGTGATCCTCTAGCCCTGTATTAGACTAGTTTTCCCGCAGGTTGTAGCGCTTGCTAAACAGTTTCAACAATTGTTGACATAATTGCTTCTTAAATCAATTCCGCCCCCTTTATTCAGACACAATCAGATCCTAAACGTACACCCCCCCCCAAAAAGATCATTTTTTGATTTAACAATCCACATATTGGGGACGTGTGGGAGTGGATTAGGCAGTGCAGCACTTGCATTTGGAAGGATGCTGATGGCAACGCCGAGGAGGATGAGCTTCTTCTTGTTCTCGCTTAGTTGGGAATGGGGCACACGTTATGGGGAACATATATGGTAGTTTCCATAAACAGGGCTAGCGAATATAACCCCCCAAATGCTGTAATCTTTAGTACCTTTATAGGGACGCCCGAAACAGAACCGTTCATTTTCACGATGAAGACTATACATCCTCATATAACCCTATATATCCCGCATAACCTGCTTAAAAGAATTTCTGAGAAAACCCTAAACTCAAAACCTTACACCAACTTGTTCCCAATTACGTTCCGGTCGGCATTAGGTTCTTCGGCTTCATGTCTAGTGTGTAGGGCTAGTGTTTAGGATGTAGTGTTTAGGATGTAGGGTGTAGGGTTTAAGGCTTAGGTTTTGGGATGTAGGCTTTGGGATGTAGCATTTAGGGTTGAGGCTTTAGGATGTAGGGTTTAGGGTTTCGGTGTGGGATAATGTTGGGTGCTTCAAGCTTACCAGGGGTTTGGGGTTTAGGGTGCGACAGTCGTTTTTTCTGAGGATAACCATGCAGAGATGTAACCATGTTTGGAGTCCATCTTGGCCTCTGTGGATGACCCTAATTCCCAAACCAAACACTCTAAACCCTAAACTTTAAACCAAACACCCTAAACCCTAAACCCGAAACCAGCAACCGTGTATGACATGGAGGTGGTATCATTTGAGGCCTGCCCAAGCGTTATCTTACTACTTGCTAGTAGGGAATATGGGAATCCTTTATGGGGTTATGCAGGGATTGTATTCTCATATTCCCTTAATAAAAAGCAATTAGGTAGGTCTGAGGTCTGAAAAGTTTGATCTCGTGCTATGAAGGCCCCTTTACACCCAAAACCCAAAACCCAAAACCCAAGGTATACCACATTTTTGTAGTTTCCATTTTGTTTTCCATTATCCCAATGCAAGCCCTTTATAATTACATAACCCAAATGTGGCCTTTCAGTGTCCCGCGTAACCCTAAACTTTCAAGCCCAAACCTGAAGCGCGAAACCCTAACCCAATCATAAAATCTTTTTCTGGAGCTGGCATGTGATAGGTGTACCGTTTCTGGAAGCAACTCGTACCAAAGGTTAGAAATATGGGCTCCTATGGCCCTTAGGCCTTGCAGGGGGATTCTAGGGTGGGTACATATAGGGTATATATAAGGTATATGAAGATCCCAGGGTTGAGGGCATACTAGGGGCCTATGGTTTCAACCTTTGAAATTTGGGTCTGCTTAGTGTCTCTGGTGCCTTTTCTGACTTGCCGTATACCATCACTTCAAAACCTTTAAGCTCCGAGCCCTTCATGCGCCAAGGTTGTTGCTTGCCTTGAAACCCAAACTGAGCTGTAGTACGCAGCTTTGCGTCTGATATACATGCGATAACATAAGAGTGGTACTATCCAAAACTTGGAATTCGTTCTGTGCGTCCGTCGGGCTTTGACTTACCTTGGGTTAGCTAGGAATGAAGGAAGGGATCCTTACAGTAATCCCCATATAACCCATTGTAGTAGTTCCAATTTTCTTTTCCACTCCTTCATTCCCAGCTAGCCAAATGTAAGTTGAGCAGGGGCCCGGTCCATCAGAGTCTTGATCAGCAACGAGATGGGCCCTAAACCCTAAACCCTAAACACTAAACCCCTGAACCCTGCAAGGGGCAGTACTAACAGGAGCAAGCTGTTGCGGCGGTCCTGGAGCGGACTCGGGAGGCTTTGGAGCTGCTAGCTATAGTCCCCCTTAAGTAGATAGAATATTGGGTTATATTGGGATGATGGAAAAGAAAATGGAAACTACTATTTAGGGTTTAGGGTTTAGGATCTGTAGTCCCCCTGAGGTAGATAGAATATGGTGTATATGGGGATCCTATTATAATATACCCAAAGCCATATTCTATCTACTTAAGGGGGACTACAGGTTTTTGGGTTCGTATAGCCGGTTCACAGGGGCTTCAAGGATTTGGGCTCCCTTTAAGGGGTTATGGTTTTAGGGATGCTTAGATTTAGGGCTTGTATTTTGGATTTGGGGTTCAGTGTTTCTGGATGCTGGCTTGGGTTCACTCTGTAGGGCTTAGGGCTTGAGGGTTTAGGTTTTAGGGTTTGGGGCCTGGGGTTTAGGGTGTCTAGTTGAGATGGTTCCGAGTAGCGCTTTGAGTGGATCCCTCCCAAAATGAGCATTGTAAAGTGAATAGTGCTGTACAGCTGCTTGTGTGTAATCATCGAGAACTTCGGGCACTGCTCATAACAATACCTCCAGGGACCACAATAGGAGCCCCTACTTCTTGGAAACCCCCATGCTTGCATTTGGTTAGCTGGGAACGAAAGAATAGACAAGACAATGGAAAGTATTATAAGTCGTTATATAGGGACTGCTATAAGGATCCATGCCCAGCCCCTGAACCCTAAATGGGGCTACTATAAGGATCCATGCCTTCATTCCTAGAAAACCAAAGGTAAGTATGTCCATTCTTCATGCTGTGGAGATGGCAGGGCTGTTTGGCCACAAGCAAGTGGGGATGGTTGACTGAATTGGTTTAGGGTTTTAAGAGGTTTAGGGGGTTATTGTTCGACCCATTGTCATCTAGTCGGCAGCCTACTTCTGGTTCTGATACTGGGAGACCCCTCGCTTGATCCCTACATGAGGTATAGTCTAAAATCCTTAAAGGGGGTTATACCGGGGATTATATGGGTCACTACTATGAGGGATATTAAGGGGGATACTAGGAGTTTAGACTATAGCTCAAATGGGGTTGAACTTTACACGAGTCGCCACCCAGCCCCTCAACCCTAAACCCTACCTACCTATATAACCGTCTATAAAAGCCTTATAGAATCCATATAGACTTTCTTTATAATCCCCAATAACCCCTACATCATCCCCTATTACATCCATTATGTAACCCCTACATGACCACATGTACTTGCAGGGTCAGGAAGATTCAGTAAGGACGCCCATTGCGTTTAGGGTTGCTATGCGGCTTACAAGGGAGTCGAGCTGGAAGTACTTTCATTATGTTTCCTAAGCCCGAAACCATAGCCCTTCGCTCTAAACCCTAGGCCTTTCCTATGTGCTAAACCTTAGACTGTGTCTGGCATGAATCCCTCCTTCCCTCAATCACTTACTCACTCGCTTACTCACTCACTTACGTACTTACTTACTTTGCCTTAAACTTCTTCAGGTCACGCATCCCAACGATACCATCGCCAAATTCCTGCCTTGGGCTTGGAGATCCCCTACACGCGCGACTGCAAGCTCGAGTTTGGGGATGAAGGGTTTGGAGTTCAAAGGGTTTGAGGATAAAGGGTTTAGGGTTTATGGTTTGGGGTTTAGGGTTTAGGGTTTGGGGTTTAGGGTTTGGGGTTTGGGGTTTAGGGTTTGGGGTTTAGGGTTCAGCATGTAGGGTTCAGAGGACAAAGGGTTTAGAGTTCAAAGGGTTTAAGGATAAAGGGTTTAGAGTTCAAAGGGTTTAAGGATAAAGGGTTTAGAGTTCAAAGGGTTTAAGGATAAAGGGTGTAGAGTGTGAAGTTTCGGGTTAGGGCTCAAGGCGCTGGCCAAAGAACTCTGTAACAGAAACCACGAGAAAGCTGCATTTCAAATGAAAGTAGCGCAAGGTCCTGAATGTTTAGCAGTAATGGAGACTCACATGGACAGTAACATGCAAACTGAGACTGAAAATTACCAATAATGCGGCCCTACATTCCTGTTACAGTTATTGTACAGAGTACTTGAGGTAGACCTCATCTTGATATTGGTTTTTCTTCTGGCTTCCAAATTCGAGTTTTTTTGTGGAGATTTCAGGTTTCGGCTTGGTTCCGTGATGGTATTGCGCCCTAAACCCTCAGCCCTAAACCCCGCATAGTGTAGAAGTGAGAATCCTTACCTCACCTTCATCGACTGTCGTCTCCTTAGAATCATTTTCCACTCTATTACGAGAAAGCCTTGAGGAGTTATTCGAAATAATTTCCTTTTTATCGGTCTAGGGGGATTAGAGTAGACTTGTTGTGTGTCATGCCGCTTGGGTACTGCCCCCACTCATTAACAGTTGGATAATATGCATCATATATTTGAGTAGAGCCCTTAATATGGCGCTTCTTATAGACTGTTAATGGGTGGGGGCCCTAAACCCTAAACCCTGAACCCTAAACCCTCAACCCTTGTCATGCCCCCAGCCGGAGTAAGGCCCGTCAGTTAATGACTTTTGGTCCAGATCCCTCTGCATCATTCAAACCCTAAACCCATCCCAAAGCCTAAACCTTGGGTACTGCCCCCCCCCCAGTAACAGTCTATATTAGGGGTCCTATTAAGGGCTATATATAACCATACTATAATTAATATCCAGCTGCTACTAAGTGGGGGCAGTACCCAACCTAAACCCTAAATCCCTAAACCCCTGAACTGGTGAGAGCGCCGCTGACCATATACGTGGGTGCCCGAGCTTCTTGGGACAGCTCTCTAACCTCACAACCATATCGAAGCTGCGGTCTGACATTCTAGTTTACAAAAGAGCGGGTTAGCTCTCCAGAGGCCCCCTTGCGCATCTCCTGGGGGTCTAGGCCCCTCGCCGCTTCAGGGAGAAGGGTTTTTCGGATTTGCCTCAGAGCCTCCCAGGGCCTCAGACCCTCCAAGGGCCCCGAACCTCCAGGGCCTTGAGGCCTCCAAAGGTCTGGTCTTCACTCCTCGTCACCACCGCCGCAGAGAGCACTCTCAAGTTTCGAAATCTCCTTATGTAGCAGAGGCCTTGGCAGGCCTCCACACGTGGATCTCTTGGGTTGGTGTACACGATGAGGCCTACAAAGCCTTTGCAAGTGCAGGCACGTCAACGTTCTTGGGAACGTGGGAGACCCTTGGGAAGAGCTGGGAAACCTTGAGAATTGAAAGCCTGAGTTCTCGAAGAAGAGGCCGGAGGCCCTGAGACTCTGGAGAGTGAGGCTCTGGGAGAGCCCAACCTGCAAGGCCCTGAATTTGACAAAAACAGCCCGAAAACACTCATGAGAGGGTGGGGGAGAAAAATGATTGGGGTGGGACTACTAAGCTGCGCAAGGGCGCGATAGGGTGCGCGCCCCTAACTCTCAAGAAAAAAGCGCACACCCGGCGCGCGTCCACTGATGCACGCCCTAATTGAACCCCAAACCCCAAACCCTAAACCCTAAACCTTAAACCCTAAACCCTGACGATGCTGGCCACGGTGGGCAAAGCAGCATGCATCCTAATGTAGACCCCTGATTAATAAACCTTTGCTCTTAATTGCAACTATAATAGGGATCCAAATATTCAGGGTTTAAGGGTTTAGGGCTTAGGGTTTAGGGTATAGGGCCTAGGGATTATAGTAGGTATCCTAATATTAAGACTCTTAAAAGGAGGGGGTGTATTCATCATGGGTCTACATTATACCCTGAAGCCTATAGACTTTTTCAAAGGAGTGATGCCTGACTCTGATCTCTCAACCCTTCATTCAGCCCGAATCCTACCTCGACTTGAAACACCCTAAACCCTAAACCCTAAATAGTAGTAGTTTCCATTTTCTTTTCCATTGTCCCAATATCCACCATCATCCCAATAATCCCAATATAACCCCTATTTAGCCCTTAGGTTGATGTGCCTGGGTCTTTGCACGTAGGTGGGCATTATCCTGTGAAAGCTGTCTGATTCATCACTTACATGAGGAGATCCTTCGTAATCCTCTCCCCTTATGGGTGTAGGGCTTGAGTTGTTAACATTAACCCCCCCCACCCCCGTCATATTCAACATGTTATAAGATAATATACCACAATGGGGAGTATTTAATATTAGGGAGGGGCTGGGGGCTTAACTCTAGGGGAGAGGATTATAAGAAATGCCCAAAAGGCAGCCATCATGTTGAGAAATCCTCAGGTGCGGGCACGCCGACACCCCAGCGGTCCTCATTCAAGAGGCTGGTGGTTGCAAGCATCAATCTACCCTAAGCCCTAATCAATAAATTCCTAAACCCTTAGCCCGACACCCTAAACCCATAAACCTTGAACCCTGAACCCTAGATCCAAGACCCTACCTAGACCCTAACGTATTCTGGCGAGCCAGGATCCGTATACGGTGGCCCCAGACAGGCTGGAGAGCGGACATGTCTCACGGCTTCGTGAGAAATCTTGGTGTTGAGTGTAGATTTATCCTTGCTGTGACCCCAGGAGGTGGTGAGAGTCAAACTGCAAATTCTAAACCCCAGGGTTCTTGAGAGCTCGGGACATTACATGGTCTCGAACCTTTGACTTCCAGGCAGCATGGGCGGCACCGTCAATCGTAAGGTTGCCAGGGGAGCATTGAGGGTGGACAAAGGGGTCCTTTTGGGAGTTTGGTGTTGTTCCATATCTATTCCTGAGTGGGACGCATGTGTACTAAGCAAATAAAAAGGGCGGTAGCTCATGTGCATTCCGCCGTGTGCCACAGTCAGACAGGCCCGAATGGAAGCCTGCAGAGGACACTGACGGTGACTTTGCTGCATTGGCAGCTCCTGTTGGACAGGAGATGTGTAGGGCAGGAAACTAACAAGATGCAGTCAGATGGTCTTTTCCTCCATGGTTTCAATCGACAGCCACAAGAACAAGTAGAATTGCTGCTGCTAGGACCACTACCATGACCGCTACCGCTGCTACTATTACTACCTCTGCCAGTACCGCTGCCACTCATTGCCACTTCCACTACCAGTTCTTCTACTTCAACTTTTACTTTTCCTTTTACCTCTACTTTTGTTTCCAAGTCTACTTCTACATCTAGTTTTACCACCATCCCTACTCCTGCTGCTGCCATACTTCCTGGTTCTCACCTAAGCAGGCATTGTCGCCGAAGAGGAGGGCGCTGAGGATACCGAGGCCTGTCGCAGACCCAGTGGGTAAGGTTTGCATCCTCGGATTTAAGGTTTGGGGGGTTCCCTAGCCCCTCAGCCCTCAAGCCTGAACACCAAACCCCAAACAGTAAACCCTAGACCCCAAACCCCTAGCCCCAAACCCTAGACTCTAAACCCTAGACCTTAAACCCCATACCCCAAACCCCAAGCCTTTAACCCTAAAGCCTAGGCCCTAAACCCTAAACCCCCAAACCCCTACCCCTAAACTCCAAACCCCAAACCCCTCAACCCCTCAACCCCCGCCTTCCCTTGAAGGCGGTGGCGGTAAAGGCCCTGGGCACCGAAGGCGAGCGAGAAGCTCGCGAGTTGGAAATCGAGCTCTCCACAGCAAGGCCTTTAAGGGTTTAGGGTTTAGGGTTTAGGGATTTAGGGTTTAGGGGTTTGGGGCTTAGGGTTTAGGGTATAGGGTTTAGGGTTCAGGGGGTTTAGGGTTCAGGGTTTAGGGTTCCTTAAAGGGGGTATTATAGGGGTTATACTGGGGTTGTATAAGGATAATGGAAAAGAAAATGGAAACTACTATCATGGGGTTATATAGGGTTTGGGGTTCAGGGTTTAGGGGTTTGGGGTTTACGGTTTAAGTAGTGTTTTGGGGGGGTTCAGAATGTTAGGGTTTTGGGTTTGGGGGCTAGGATTTAGGGGCTTGGGGGTTTGGGATATAGGGGTTTGGGGTTTGGGATGTAAGGGGGCTTGGAAGTTTGAGGGATTTGTGTTTGAAGGTTTAAGATGTTTTTTGATGCTCATTACATGTAACCCTACATAATACCCCACAAGCCATAAGCTTTAATATTTACAGAGCCTCCTGACAGGCCCCAGATGTAGAATTTAAGGTTTAGGCTTCGGAGTCCTTAGGATGATTTTGTAAGAATGCAATTCAAGGGTTTCAGCCTTGAACCCCTAGGGTTATACGCCTGGGTTTTGGGACCCGTTTAAGGGACTCTATAAGGGCTATATTAGGGCTATATTGGGGAAGCCTTTCAGGGGTACGACCCTAGGGGTGCAAACCTGGAACCCTTGAATGTCATGAGTTCCCCTACTTCCCGCATGCACCCGGCCCCGCTAGCCTCAATCCCAGTCAGGGGGGAGTACGGGGCGGGGGTAGTGGGGGGACCCATGATAATGTAGGGGCTTCAACTCTTACCAACATGTTGATGCTTCGTTGAGGTATCCTATACTGGCTTTGTCCACGAAATTCATGGCTACAATGTCGGTGATGATTTCGTCCCTGTACTAGGGGCACATGAGAAGGCATGTTGAGATTATGCGCCCATGGGTAGCCATGAGTAGAGCCATAAGCCCCTTAAACTGGCTTACGGCAGTTAAGGTTACCCTGAACCCTAAAGCTAAAAAAAAACCAAAATCCTAAACACCAAACCCTAGACCCTAAACTCTAAACCCTAGACCCTAAATCCTACACCCCCATTTCATTGCCTATCAACCTTGAGTTAAGGTTGGCAGGCTGGGGTTTTGGTGGTTTAGAGTTCAGGGGTTTTTCGGGATGACGGGCTTGGTTCTCAGGGTTTAGGGCTTTGGGCTTAGGGTATAGGGCTTGGGGCTTCAGGATTCAAGGATTGGGGCTTGGGGTTTAGGGCTTGGGGCTGAGGGTTCAGGGCCTCGGGCCCTAAACCGCAAACCCTGGGCTTGGGGCCTAAGGGTCTGAATGTAGAGGTCTTGGTATTTAGCCTCCTATGTCAATGCAGTCGCCATTGCTAGGAAATGCAAAGGGGTTTAGGGTTTAGGGTTTTGCCAGCACCTTCTGCACAGAGCCCGCATCAAATTTGATTTAAGGTTTCTTCACTTCCAACAAGTTCCCCAAAAAACAGCATGCCATCATGTTTAGGGTGTGGCAAAGACTACGGAACGGATTTTGCGTGCCTTCTCGTGCATCATGAAGCATGGGATGGCCACCAGCTCCCATAGCCTGAAGTGGCAGAAGCTTGGGGCGGAGGCGCCACTTCGCAGAGTACCGCAGTTCCTCCCAAGATTTGACAGCGCCACGGGAGGATTTTAAGGCTGGCAGAGTACGTCGCAACCTTCCCAAGATGATGATGGATGTTGGGTACAGCAAGAGCTGACGCGGGAGCAGGAGTGGGAGGAAGGTCAGCAAGCGGAATGGGAGGGATTCGAGTATATCCCTCCTCCCACCCGCAACTCCGCCGTCTACCACGAGAAGGCTGTAAGTATTCCCGAGCGCATCTCCGAATCCTAAAGCCCTAACCCCAAGCGCTGAACCAAAAATTCTCTAAACCCTGCAGCCCAAACCCCACTTGGATGTTTTTCAGGCCCTCAAGTTAAATCACGAGTACTAGGGTTTAGGGTTTAGGATTTAGGAAAAAGTATACTCAACTTAGTTATGAGTCGACTTACAATTACCCCTGAAGGACGCCCGTCGAAAGGACTTACATCCTATATCATATCCCCCTAAACCCTCAAGTCCCAAACTCGAAGCTCTACTACAATCTTATAAGCTCGAAGCCTGAAACCTGTAAGAGCCTGCAGAACCCTAAGCCCTAAACTCTGTGGCTTACAAATACCTGAGATGTCCCCAAAAGGGCCCTCAACCATCTATATCCTTATAGCATTCGTCTATGCAACCTTAAAGCCTTCACTCTAGACCCTAAACCCTAAAACCCTAAACCCTAAACCCCTACACCGTATAAAGCTCCAAAGCCCTAAAACCCACCCCTGCGGCAGGTGGCAGGGCGCGAAGGAGAGGCTTGAGGCACAGCCAAAAGTCCATGAAACCTCCCTGGAGAAGCATACCCAAAAAACAAAACCTTGGAAATTCTTGGGGTTCCTTAATTCTCTATATGGGGATGTTATAAAGGACCCTAAGAATTTCCAGCGTTTGGGTTTTCTTGGTAGGGTTTAGGGGTTGAAGGTTTGGGGTTCAGGTTTGGGGGTATTAGGGTTTAGGGCTTTAGGCTTTACGGCTTTAGGTGTAGGGTTTAGGGTTTGGAGTTCGGGGTGTAGGGTTCATGTGGTTTAGGGTTTAAGGGCTAAAGGTTTTAGAGTGGGGTGATCCCTCGAAAGAGATTGTTCGTGAAAGAGGACCTCTGATGATGTAGAGTCCCGAACTAATTTGAATAGATCTGAAGGCCCAAAAAGGGATAGGGTAACTTCAAAGATGTAGGGTTACATGGAGCCGCTGTAGAAGACAGAAGACTTACCCTAAACTCTAAACCTCGGTGAGTGTAGGGGCTTGTTTAGTTTCAAGCACAGTATATTTGAGCTGTATACGGATCATCATGGAATTATGTTGGCTATCAGGATTCATTCTATGTTAAAAGCTGCCTTGGGCACTCTCAAAGCTAAATTGTTTAGAGGTCAAGGTTGCGGAGTGACTGACGGGTGAAGTCATCTAGAAGTTTAGGTTTAGGGTTCAGGGTTAGCCATGGCGGAGAAGCTTGAAACACTAGAGCTACATGTCGAAGCCTGAAATTAGGGATCTAGAGGTCAGGGGTTCAGAGTTTAGGCTTTTAGGGCTTCCCTAAACACTCAACCCTAAACCCTAAACCCTGACCCTTGTTGTTTTGATTGGACCTTCCGGGTGTATGGGCCGAATGGAGGCGCTGCAGCCTTGATATGGAGACCCTTCGAGTTTTGCAAAATAAGAGCTCCTTAAAAGGGGATATATAGGAAATTATATAGGGGAGTATTCTAGGGGTTATTAAGGGGGATACTAGGAGTTTAGACCCTAAACCCAAACCCTAAACCCTAAGCCCTAAACCCTAAGTCCTAAGCCCTAAACCCTGCGCCAGTTATGATCCCCTAAGGGGGATACTAGGAGTTTGGACCATGCGCATCTCGGTCATGGGATCGTTTCAAGGCAGAGGACTTTGTCTGTGGGGCTCGAGGCTGGGTTTCTTTAGGGTCGAGGGTTAGGGTTTGGGGATTTAGGGGTTTAGGGATTTAGGGTTTGGGGTTTAAGGTTTAGGGTTCAGGATTTAGGGTTAAGGATTTCGGGTTTAGGGTCGAATGCGTATTGCAAACGCGTTGGGGACGGTTGCACAGATCCACCTACGCCGTGCTTGCCATTCTCTGAAGAGGCGCTAAGGCCAGTCTGGACCATTAACCTACTGGTGCTTAAGGGGGAGTGGGGGAGTGAATCACGGTACCATTGGGTTTAGGGTTTAGGGTTTAGGGTTATAGGGGTACATATGGGGATTATTATAGGGATCCATTCCCCCACTCTCCTTTAAGCACCAGTACCTTAAGGGTACAAAGGCAATCTTGATAAGATCATAGCACAGACGAGTTTTTTGCAATGACACATGATGTCTAACGTATCTGTCAGATGTATACGTCATATCTATATATATATACACACACATTTATACACACATTCTACTATCAAAACGTAGGGGAACCTACCTACTAGATGGTTTCTTAACATAGCCCCCAGCCCGGGGAGCCCAATACCCCTTAAATCAAGGAATATACCTTAAATCAGATCAAGTGGCCTCGTATAAGCTAAGGTATATTCCTTGATCCAAAACGGTCCTTTCTGCCAGGCAGCGAAAGAGCGGAACGCCGGCCAAATCCAGGATCCAGTGCTGTGCGGCCAGAGCGGAATGCCGCGGTTTAGGGTTTAGGGTTACGTGACAGTACTTGGAGGGTCAGGGGGGCTTAGTAAGTAGGTTTCTCATGGGGAGACCTGGGTTACTATATGGGTTACAGAGGTTACAAACCTACTTACTAAGTCCCCCCTGCTGACCCTCCAAGTAACGCAGAACATGTGATGTCGTGGTCAGAATAATGATGCTGTAGCCGTAGCAGTAGCAGTAGCTGCATGAGCAGCAGTTATACTGTTGACATGAAGGATGCTACATGACCTTATGACTGTATACCACGCTTGGAGGGCCAGGGGACTTACTAAGTAGTGACCCCTATAACCCATGTAGTAACCTTAGTTATCACCAGAATTAAACACTTATTAAGTCCCCCTGACCCTCCCCAACCAGTACCATAATTCTCAAGGTCTAAGGTACTGAGATTCATGCAGGATTTTACTATCAGCCTTCGAACCGAAAAAACTAATCTCAAACAGCCCTGTATAATCCTCATATAGCACCTACGTAGCCCACCTCATTATTATTGCTACTACTACCATTGCTACTAAGTGAACGTCGCGTAGCTGACGGTAAGTTTTTCTCCACCTCAGGTAGATTTCACAGTGGTTTCGTCCTCGTTGTGAAATTTCTGGAGGGGGCGGCGTTTTTCTGAAAAACTGCACAGCTTTGCTACCTTCGCGTTTCTGGTGGTGTGGGTGGGAGGGTGGGCAGGGGGGGTGGGGGTAATTACGTTCGTGACGACAGTAAGCACAGCAAGCTCCGAAACCAAACCTCACAAACTTTCAAAAACCTCTGAGAAAGCCTGTCTGAGTATCAGTAAGGGTTGTTACTATGTTCCTGACGACAGTAAGCAAAGCAAGCTGCGAAAACAAACCTCACACACTCTCTACTTCAGCTTGATTTTACAATGGTTTCGGCCTCATTTTTAAATTTCTGGAGGGAGCGGCCTTTTTCTGAAAAACTGCACAGCTTTGCTACCTTCGCGTTTCTGGTGGTGTGGGTGGGAGGGTGGGGAGAGGCGGAGGTAATTACGTTCGTGACGACAGCAAGCACAGCAAGCTCCGAAAACGCACAAAGTTTCCGCACAAGCGACAGCACTGGCTCTGCTGCTTGTGCTTGCACCGATCAGCGACCAAACCGTGCGACATGGCGCGGGTGTTCCTTGAAGCCAAAATGGCGGCCGGACGGCGGGGTCCTCAAATCAAGCAGTTTGCCGCCCCCCCCAACTCATGATATGTTCCCTCCAAAACTGCTGGTGAGCGCAGCCTTTTTGCACCCCGAAAGGCACATTAATGCACCGTCGCCAACGCGACGTGCGCCTCCTACTACTACTACTATTATTATTACTACTACTACTACTACTACTCAGTAGGACGACGACGACAACGACGACGATGACGACAACCCCTGCCACGACTACTCCGACTCCTACCACTCCTACCACTATCACCACTACTACCACCAAAAAAGTACGACTACGACCACGACCCTTCTCACTACCACTATCACTACCATTGCTTCCGCAACTATCGCGACCAGGAGCTACGGCAGTGGCGGGAGGAGCGCGCCGCTTTGTTGGAGCCTCAGGGCCAAGCATGCTGGGCTCCTTCAGCTCTGTAGGGTCCCTTTAAATGGGGTCTAGGAACATGTTTGTATGTACGTATGTGCAGGGTTTAGGGTTCAGAGCTTTGGATGTAGCTGCTAAGGGTTTAGAGAGGATTGGGTCAAGGGTTCCTGAACCTGCTCAACATCTGGTAGGGCCCAATGTTTCCAATTTCTCGCATGGTTTAGGGTGTAGGATTTAGGGTTTAGGGTGAGGGTGAGGGTGAATGGGGGAATGGCTGCCGAGGGTAAAGAGCCTTCCAACACCAGGCATGATGATGCCTCATCACAACCGCCCTACTACAGCAGGATGCGACATGGATGGCTAGGATACAGAAGAGGTGCAGGCCATAATATAGGTACTCGATGAAGAGCTTCAAGCATTACAGCAGACAATGATCAGAACACATGTGCCTGGGGGGGAGTGTCAAAATTATTGTCCCCTTTTGCCGGTACCCTTCCGGCGCAGTATTATACTACGCAATTTTGACAACCTTCCACCAGCACAGTATGCATGGAGCAAGTGTTATCGCGTGGGTCAAGGAATGCCAGGACGTAAGCCCTACTGTAGACTCTTTATCCACAATCCTCAAGCGCTGCATATACCCATAAACCATATGTTCTATAAAGCCTAAGCACTAAACCCTAAACCCAGAACCCTGTGCCCTAAGTCCTCATTCCTAAACCTAAGCCCTACGCCGCCTTGACCTTACAGCCCTACATCCTCAACCCCAAGCTTTAAGTCCAAGACGCTAACCCCTAAACCCCATCCCTGTAAGCCCTTCAAAGCGATCCTCGTTACTTGTATTCTTGCTGTTTTTACTAGTTATAGGGTTTAGGGTTTAGTGTTTAGGGTTATGACTAGCATTGTTACTAGTACGCTAGTTAATTAGACCCTTTATGTTGTCAAGCTGTGAGGCCTGGCGGCGTCCAAGGATCAAACTTCGCGGGCACGCGAAGCGAACTGCGTGGGGCGCTGCATTCGCGTACGATGCTGAGACGGGGTTTAGGATTTTAGGTATAGGCTATCCCTAAACCCTAAACCCTACGGTATAGGGGTCAGGCTTTAGCTCTCAAAGGTTTTGGGGTCTACAATTTTAAAGTTTAGGGTTGGACTTGGCTTGTGTCAATATGGGTTTTCTCGAAGACGGCATCGCGGCTACATAGAACCTTAGAGTTTAGGCTTACATAGTTTACTGGTTCTTAGGAGGGAATCAGGGAACATAATCCCTACATAGGCCTTGTATGTTATTCCCCTGTTCCCTACTAAAAACCAGTAAGATAGGGGCTATACGGCTAGACCAAGATGTTGTAGTGATTAGTTGATCTAGGTGCGGGAAGAGAGTTTCTCAGCAAACTCTCCAACCCCAAGCCCTAAACCCTAAACCCTACATAATCCCCAAATCCCCCATAGAACCCTAAGCCCTAAACAATCCCCTAATCCCCTGTAGAACCCCCTTTTACGGAAATCTTATCTTGAAACAAATTGAGGACTACATGCTTCCTGGGTTGCAAAAAAAGGCCACTTGAGACAGAGAATACTTTTTTGATTCTAGGATGGGTTTAGGGTTTAGGGGTTTAGGGCTTAGTGTTTGATTTCTAGTTGCAGCCCTAGGCCCTGCCAAAACCCTAATCTCTAGGCAAACGATTTCGATGGGGGCTTCTGATTCGAGTATGAGGGGCTGCAGCGTTGCACGTTGGAAATCAGCATTTTAAGTGAGGGTAGGACGCAGTGCAGGCCCATTGTTAACCACGCCCATGCTCTACTTGGAGGGTGAGTAAGTAGGCTACTAACCCCTATGACCCATATAGTAATCCTAGCAGTCCCCATTATTAACCTGCTTATTAAGTCCCCCTGACCCTCCAAGTAGAACTGTAGAACTACTTAGAAGACAAGGAAAGTCCCTGCCTTCACAGTGATGTGAAAACGTGCCCGTAGTGTGTCCCGTTCTGTTTTAAATGGAAGAACAAGAGATGGGTACAGTGGCAGAAGGCCTACCGCCGCGCGTCACTGTCAGTACCATGAAGTATGAGTAGCGAAGATCGGTATGGGAGAGACAGCCTCCCTGTGGAACTATACTTGCATGGGCCGATTGGGAAGAGCCCCTCCGTACCCTCAACCCCTACAATTTCTGAATGGGTCATTCTCCAAATTTTGATGATCCCTTTTTGCTACAAATTATTCTACGACGCCAAATATTTGGCGTACCAACATGAGACCAAATTTTTGGGAACTAACCATGTTTAGCCTGCAACCCCAAACCCTAAAGCCTAAATTCTAGGCATGGAGAAGTGCGCCGTGCTCAAGATCTTGTGCTTCGATGAAAAGCGCAACTTGGCCGCAGCGAAGGGCACCCAAAACCCTAAACACTAAACCCTAAATATTAAAGCCTAAACCTTCAACCCTGAACCCTAAACCTTAGGGTTGGGGAGTGTGGTTAGGGCTTGAGGTGTAGGGTTTGGGGCAGAGGGTTTGGGGCTTACAGGTTAAGGTTTAGGGTGTAGAGTTTGGGGCTTAAGGGCCAGGGCTGTGTCTTTATCAGGGCTTCGTGAGAAGAAGCATGAAGTAGGGCTATAGTCACCTAGCATGGCAGAGGACCCCGAACACTAACTGACACGTCCCTTCTTATGGCTAGTGCAAGCACAAATAGAACCTCTTAAACACATGCTTCTGAATGAAAACTGTCCAGGTGATGCTGCCGTCGCCCGTTTGATGGTAAGCTTTGTCCGTTGGAGTAGCAGACCTCCCGGGTTTGGGTTTTAGAGCACCTAGGAGACTGCCCTGGTCCAAGATGTCCGCCATTCGGAAGACATTTCCCACCTGTTTATGAGATCCTTGCTGTCAACAAGAATACCTTTATTCAGGCGGCGTTGTCTGAAGCGTAGGATATCCAAGAAGCATGCGTCAGCTCGAAATGACCCTCACTAGCGATGGAGCATGGGAAGCTAAACTTCCACTCTGCGCGGCAAGCCTAAGCCTTAAACCCTAAACCCATCATGCACCAAGAGCTTTATGGACAGCTTGTCTGCCAGGCGTTGATCCAGAGCCTTTGAGGGCCTCTCAGCCGCAGCATTCAATGATATGAGCTATAGCCTAAACTCCCAGTATCCCCCCTTAATTAATAACCCCATATAGTAGTCCCCTATATAATCCCCTATATAAGCTCCTTTAAGGAGTTTGGACCCTAAACCCTGAACCCTATATAATCCCCTATGTATCCCCTTGAAGGAGTTCAGACCATGGCTCATATATCATGCCGGGATTTCTGTTCGGAACATGAGGGGCCGGAAGGGAGGTCAGAGGATTCCGGGGGGGTCGGTCGCCTTAGGGAGCATAAGAGGGATCACTTTGAGAACTTCACAGGGTTTAGGGTTTAGGGGTGGGGGTTTAGGGGTTTCGAGCTTAGGGGGGTTGAGAGGTGTAGGGTGCAGGGGTCTAAGGTTTATCATTCACATTGGTAGCATTGTTGCTGTGCTTAGTGGTATCTGTGTTATGATTGCTGGTAATCTCATCTGCGATAGCAAGCCTAAGCAATCATGAGCATTGTGTGTGCGTGTGTGTGTGTGTGTGCGCGTGTGTGTGTGTGTGTGTGAAACCCTGTTACCA
>CAJNIZ010014358.1:85188-97395 GCA_905231905.1 Symbiodinium pilosum
GGGTTTAGGAATGAGGGTTTAGGGGTTGGGTTTAGGAACTAGGGTTTAGGGTTTGGGGTTTAGGGTTTAGGATTTAGGGCTTAGGATGTAGGATTTAGGGCTCAGGGTTGAGGGTTTAGGGTTTAGCACTAAGGATTTAGGGTTTCAGGGTGAAGAGCTTCGAGTTTACAGTTTTGAGGATCTTTAGTAGGAACACTGATAGCAGGAAGGTACAGTTATTGATTGCAAGGCTTCCGATCTTGGATCTGTGAGTGAGGAAGGAAATATTGTGGTCGCTGAAGGTTCAGAATTTCAGGACCCTAAGCCCTAAACCCTAAACCAGTGGGGTTTAGGCACTTTGGGTTTGGGGTTTCGGAGCCTAGATATACTACATCCCTGGGTCTAACAACCCCAAAAGGCGTTCCTCGTTCAGGGAAACCCTACTGAAAGCTTTGCCTTAAACCGCAGTCCCCAAATTTCCCGTACCGCATTTTCACTATTAGTTACCTTTATTCTTATTATACGCTTGCCGGAGCACGGCCTTAAACCCTAAACCCTACCTTCTGAGTTGTTCAGCTCCATTGGGCCAAGGTCCAAGCAATGGACGAGGGGAACGAAGGCTATGCCGAGGCCAAAGATGCTGCGGCCGCTGCAGCAGAAGAAGCCGCCGTGCGCTCAGCTGAGTAGTTGTTAAACATTTGAGCGAAAGTCAAAACTCCTTAAAGGGAGTAATATGGGTTATTATTATCTAGGGGATTATTATAGGGCTTATCAAGGGGATATTAGGAGCTTAGACTATAGCTCATTTAGGGTTTGCGGTTTGGGGTTTGGGGACCAGAGTCCTGAATACAGAGTGAGATTGTATCCTCTTTCTTTGGATAAGAGCGCGATCTTGCTTGGTTCAACCACACAAAGTGCTACTCGGTATGACATTGGACGAAAACAGGAGGACGTGGGGATGAGTAGGGTTTAAGGATTTACTGTAATTATGCGCCGGCCCCGGCACCCATGTAGCCCCACTTTATACGGACAGTAGGTTCCTGTTAGTTGCTAGTGCTTAGCAGGGAATAAGGGAATATACTCCATGTCTAATCCCCATATCATGTATTCCCTTGTTCCCGATTAGCCCGTATTATAGAGGGTTTAGGGACATTATAGTGTGTAGTTCATATGGAGTTACCGCAACTTAGGACTCGCTCATGGCGAATATTATGAAACTCAGGCTTTCTGGTCCCAGGGTTGCCAAAAGTGTGGCTAAGGGTTTAGGGTTTAGGGTGAGACAGTCCCAACTTGGAGGGCCACGGTGACTCAGTAAGTAGGTGAGAAACCCTATAACCCATATAGTAGCCCTTCTCCTCATTATTTAGTCTACTTAAGTCCCCCTGACTCTCCAAAGATCTCTCAGGGCTGCGGGTCAAGGGTTTCCGGTCTGGGGTTAATGGTTTACGATTTCCTTTCTTTAAGGAGTGGACGGACCCTAACCTTCGCATATCACATGGACCAGCCACGAGTGATCCTTGAGCTTGGGGCTTTTCGGGGGTTGCCCCTCCACCCGGATGCTGTTAAGGAATTTACAGTCCCCCTTAAGTAGATTGGGATTATATTGGGGATATATTGGGAGAATGGAAAAGAAAATGGAAACTACTATTGAGGGCTTAGGGTTTAGGGTATAGATCCCCCTTAAGTAGATAGAATATGAGGTATATGGGGATCTTCTTTCATTATACCCCAAAGCCATATTCTATCTACTTAAGGGGGACTATACATTGAGCTAACATTTTGGGAAACCATGCTATCTACGGGCAACTCAGTTTAAGCTCCTTGAGAGCAACCCTTGAAACCAGAACTTCAAGTTCCAATCCCTTACCCTAAACTGGGTTGCTGTTAAGGAACTTAGATTCAGCTACCATAATGGGTATATATAGTAAATAATAGGGTTTCCCCAATATAGGAACTTAAATTAAGTTCCGTAACAGCAACCCAGTAAACCTTGGAACCCGAAACCCTAAAACCCTAAACCCTCCGTCTTCAGGCATCGGCCGCCAGCGCGCTCAGCGATGGCCTGTCCGAGTTCAAGACCAGCGTCAAGGAGGCCCAGGTCACGATCTCAGGTTTAGGGTTTAGGGTTTAGGGTTTAGGGTTTAGGGTTCAGATTCCCAAGCCCTAAATCTTAGGGTTTGAGGTTCAGGGTTTCAGGGTTTGGGGAGGGTTTAGGGTTTGTTTACCCTACACCCTCAGAGCCTTCTTCTTCCTTTCCATTATCCCTAAACGCTAAACTGGAGTTGACACTTTAAGGTCTAGGGTTTTGGGGCGTGTTGTGAGCGCATGCGGACGATGCCTGGACTCTGGTAATTTCCTTTCGAAAGTGATGTGAGCCGTAGTCTCAATTCCTCAAAGGGGTTACATAGGGGATTTTACAGGGTGTAGAGTTTAGGGTCTAAATTTCTTGAGGGGGTTATATAGGGGATTATTTAGGGGGGTTATTAAGGGGGATGCTAGGAGTTTAGACTATATAGTCCCCCTGAAGTAGATAGAATATGGCTTTGGGGTATAATGAAAGAAGATCCCCATATACCTCATATTCTATCTACTTAAGGGGGACTACAGCTCATGTGCCGCAGAGGCCTGAATCATTGCTTGAGGGTCATTGTGTTGCTTCCCTAAAGCCCGAACCCGAAGGGCCAGGTCTGGAGGTTTTGAAAGGTTGAGCCTGAGGTCTTCGGTAGAACCCTAAACCCTAAATGGAGCCTAGGGCTTAGGATATAGCACAAGCCACGATTATTCTCGGGCTTAGGGTTTAGGGAAGGTGAGCGTAGTGCTCACGGTGCAGGTGATGAAGCTCACCTCCCTGGCGTGAATCTACGGTTTAGGGTTTTGGGTTTAGGATTGAATCTTCCTAGGGAGCCAGTACATGGATTTTAGTGCTCGAGACAGGGCATCTGGCTGGGCATCTGAGACGTGTGAAGCCCTCGCCCCAACAATGAAAGCCCCCCCCTGTCGTCCTCCCACTGTTCAGGGCTGAGGGTGGGAACATTCCCAATACGTTATCAATACTACCTCCTGGTAACAGCTATTCCCTTCGGGGAATAGTGATTTGTACGGAGTTGGGGGTTCATTGTTGGGTCAAGACATCAGGCGAAGGGGCTGCCTGCCGGAACAGTGATTCATTTCACCACCTAAGCAATACTGTAGTTGGGCCATAATCTAAACTCCTTAAAGAGCGTTATATAAGGGATTATATAGATGACTACTGAAAGGGTTATTAAGGGGGATACTAGGAGTTTAGCCCCAATATCGATTCTCTGAACCGGGAAGCCAAAGCCCTCAAGCCCTCAACACATAGAGGCCATACTTAGAGCAACCTAGACCCTGAATGTAGGGTAAAAGGATGCCAAAACATGATGTACAATTTCTTCGTTCTAGGTACATTGGTTGCTTCAGGTTCAAAGAATTTAAGTCTTGAATCGTTAGGGTTTGCAAGCCCCAAGAGTACACACCTTCAGAGTACAACGGACAACTTATTGATTGATAATAGGGATTGGGGGGTATAGGGTTTAGGGGTTTAAGGTTTAGCCCTAAACCCTAAACCCCAAACCCTAAACCCTAAACCCTAGGGCTTCAGACCTTGTAAGTAAGTAGACCACGTGCTTCAGCTGAGGCTGCCGAGATCCCGGTCCCTGCGGACTTGTTGAACGAGGACGTTGTAAAGGGTCTAGGGTTAGGGGTTAAGGTTAGGACTTAGGGTTTAGGGCTTAGGGTTTAGGGTTTAGGGTTTAAGGTTTATAGTTTAGGATTTCGCGTGTAGGATTTAGGGTGTAGGAGTTAAGTTTGTATAGGGTTTGAGGTTTATCATGGGAATGATCACTCCCCCCTTCAAGGACCCCCTCCCATTTCCCCAAGGACACCCCAGCCCTCAAAAAAGGCTTGTTAGTCTCTAGCAGGGGGTGGGGTGTCCCTAAGGGTTGGGGTGCGGTCTTTAAAAGTCGACGCTGGTTCAGTGTTTCAGGGTTCACCTTAGGCCTAAAAGACCTTCAGCTTCAGGGTTTCATAAGGGGATTTAGGCTGTAGCATTCTACACTGCAGCTGTTCCGGGCGTGCAGGGCTTCAGGTTCAGGATTCGCACCCTAAACCCTAAATCCTAAACCTTAAGCCCAACCCTAAACCCTAGATTAAGATGGATGCATATAAATGGCCCTGCAAAGAGCTTTGGAAAGGTGACCATATCAGCTTCCATGTGAGCTATAGTCTAAGCTCCTGAAAGGGGGTTATATAGAGCATTATATGGGGGACTCCTAGAAGGGTTATTAGGGGGTTTACTAGGAGTTTAGACAATGGCTCATGCTGGCTCGGAGGAGAGTAAGGGTTTAAGCCTTGGAGTCCCGGGTTTCGTGTTTAGGGCTCATGGTTTGGGGTTGAGTGTACCCAGGTTTTCGAGTTCCCACTACCTTGCTCATAACAACGTGGGTAAAGTCTTCAACCGTTTACTTTAGCTGGTTCCCTTGATGAAATGCGCCCGTTTGATCACCATGTTCATTGTTCTCGTTAATATTGCTATCCCCGTTGTTACCGCTAGCATCATTCTTGGTGGGCTGTTCTGCTGTATTTCTGACAGGTGTATTTGACTGTATCCTTGTAGTTCTACTCTGACTTCAGTCCTTGCTACTTATCCGCGGGGCAACCCAAACGAGGCCTCTTAGGCGACAACAATGACTAGGATTAAGGCTATGTTGGTGTTTCTTGCAGAGTTACCCCCCCCCCCAATTTGGGAGTACTACACCTTAATACTTTTTGGGTTCCTGGGTTCTTATTATAACAACTTATACCTAAAAAGTCTACACTTTCTTCAAGGGTGTACTCTGAACTAGGGATGCGGAGTATCAGTATTTCTAAGGAACCCTAAACCCCAAACCCTGAACCCTAAAACCTGATGAGTCTCGCTGATTCGGATTCCTGTCACGTGACTATTCACCTTGGAGGAGGCGGCAACCCATTCCCTATGCGAGCTACAGTCTAAACTCCTGAAAGGGGGTTATATAGGGGATTATATTGTGGACTACTATAGGGCTGATGAAGGGGGATACTAGGAGTTTAGATTATAGCTGATGTGCCTCATCGCTTTCTTGTTGGCCTTCTTTTTAGCTACTGCTGCTGTTGTGTTTGATGTTGCTTGTGGCAGTGCCATGAGAACCATAGGCTCAACTCCTAGTATCCTCCTTAAACTATAGCCCCTATAGTAGTCCCCGATAGAATCCCCTATATAGCCCCCTTTAACGAGCTTAGACCCTAAACCCTAAGCCCTAGCTCATGAGAGCTGTATCTGTCAGGAACATTGAGGTTTGGGAGCTATTAGTGCATTGTTGTCGTCGCTGGACCAGGCCTAAGCCACCCACCGCCACACGTTTAGCGTGTAGGGTTTATGGGTTGTTCTCAAAATCATTGGCTCCTTTGGGTTATAGATTACATTACGGCACCCCTTATTTACGGTTCCCAGAATGGGGCCATAATTTTGGGAACCACCCTCATCGCCACCACCTGATGGCGGAAGCTACAACGACAACGCCTACGAAGACAACAACAACCATTGCTGCTGCCGCTGCTGGTGCTAGTGCTACTTCCGCTGCTGCAACCCCCGTTACTGTGTACAACCATGGAGTGCTGTACGAAGCTTGCATAATTGCCAGTACTTTTCCTTTATAGTTACAGTACGCCTAATGTAGAAGGCATTGAAAAACCGACAAACCTTTTTCAACTCGTGTAGGCCAATAGTCTAAGCGCATAGAATCCGCCCTAATAACTAGTAGTCCCCCATATAATCCCCTATGTAGCCCACCTTCAAGGAGTTTACACTATAGCTCATTTAGGCCCTCCTAACCTTGCACCCAAAACCCTAAGCCCTAAACCCTAAATCCTCGGAGGAAAGAATGGAAAAGGCAACCACCTTGCTGGAGCAGCACGCTGCCGCCGTAGCTGCGGCCAGTGGATCCCCAAGCTGAACCCCAAGGATTGTAAAAGGATTTTAAAGGGTTCATGTAGGGGTTATATATATATATGGGTGGTTGTCAAATTATGGTCCCTTTTTGCCTAATATTTAGGGTACCCAAAAAGGGATCATAGTTTTGACAACCACCCATATGGAGAGTTTTCAAGGGCTTATAAAGGGATTCTGTAGGGGGTATATATGACGGTTATATAGGTGTTATATGGTGGCTATATAGGTGTTATATGGGAGCTGTACAAGGGTTATATCGGCGTATGGGATTTTGGGTTTAGGGTTTACGGTTTAGGGTTTAGGGCCTCAGAGGGATAGGGAGAGAGATTTTCGTACGGGGCTCCAAACAAAAGAGTCCCCAAATGTCCCCAATACTCCCCAAAATGGGATCCCTAATGTTTGAGAATTGGCATATAGATATAGAGTCCCAACAAATAGATAGAATATGGGGTATATGGGGATCTTATCCTCATATACCCAAAGCCATATTCTATCTGCTTAAGGGGGACTATATAAGGAGGCATGTACAGGGGATTCATCACACGGATTTTGTGGAGATTTTTGGCATCACCTTGTAAAACCTTATGGGCTAGCTTGATGAATTCCTACCCTTAGGGTCACCGGGTGCGGGGCGCGGGTCACCACGGCAAGTTTTGAATATCTGTTCTTCGCTTCGCGGGCCTGTTTTCTTCTTGGTCGATGACCTACGCGCTTACCGTACTAAGATGTGCGTTTCTTGACAATAATCCCCTGTATAATCCTTGACATCCCAAAGCCTAAACCGTTTTGGGGGAAACCCTGTGATGGAGCCAAGACAAGGACTTGGGCTTGCTTCCGCTGCCCCAGTTACCTTTGAGAAGCTGGGAATGAGGGAATGGAAGAGAAACTGGTAACGACTATAATGGGTTATATAGGCTTACTGGAAGGATCCTTTCCTTCATTCCTTGGCAGGGTTCAGAAGTTTAAGGCGCAATGTTCGCGAGTTAATACAGGGGCCACTAAAAATCAAGCAGAGCGAATTAGTTTAACACAAGCCGTATTCATATATACGTTTTAGAACGTGGGGAAGCCGGACTCATGGGCAGTGTCATTTGAGGTTTATCTGAGGTTTGAAGTATGCTTAAATTCTACAAGGAATCTAGAAACACAAGATTTATTCAGGCCCGTATAGTATGTTGGTACTGTTGCTGACCGTAGTATTTGCTACGGGCCTCCATATATTGAATTGTGCGGCATGCAGAATTGCCCGGTGCGGTCCCTCTATGACTTTGGGGGTGTGCCTGGATAATTTCTGTGTGCCTCGCAACTCACTATGGGGATATGGGCTGGGGTAGAGCATTTTCTCGCAGAGCATTCGAAAATTGTCATGTTCGCTCCATGAGCCTCTATGCGATTGCATGGAATCCCGTGACTCCTACAAAGCCGTCAAAAACTCTGGACACTCAAGCTCTGAATGTTGTCCGAAAATTCGAAAATTAGAGGTTCGCTGCAAGGATTGATGTATAGTGCTTGGGGGTCCAAACCCTAAGCCCTTAACCCTAAACTGTCCGATTTCATTGGAGCCCTTTTCGGCTTTCATCCAAGACCCACAACCCCAGAATCCTAGAACCATCAACCCAAACTACACGGTTTGGGGTTTAACCCTCCCGAAGTCGGAGCCCTAACCCTGAGCGCTAATACCGATCCCTAGCCCCAGAAAAGCCGTAAAGCGGCAAGCACTAAAAACTGTTGAATTTGCTTTAAAGAGGCTTTAGAGAGTTAGGTTCTCCATCGCCAACTTGCCGAGACAAGACCTAAGCCCCAGAATTCCTTTATTCCCTAGGTCGCTAAACCCAAAGCCGTATAGATCCTATACACCCTAATCCCTGATCATATACCATTAAGCCCTAAGCCTTGGGTACTGCCCCCCCCAGTAACAGTCTATATTAGGGGTCCTATTACGGGCTATATATAACCATATTATGATTATTATCCAACTGTTCCGGGGGGGGGGGGCAGTACCCAACCTGAACCCGACACCGTGTAACTTGAGCTGCCCCACGCCCATGGGAGTTGGACCCAGGCGCTGAAGTCGAAACTGCCTGAAACTGGCAGCTGACGCCTTCCGTTGCTCTAAACCCTAAACCCTAAAACCCCAAAGCCGTAAACCCTAAACCCTAAACCCTTAACCTTAACCCTAAGAGGGCTTGAGGTTTAGGGTTCATAGCTTAGGGCTTAGGGTTTCGGGTGGGTCTTAGAGCTAGGTTTCAAGGCTTAATTCTGAAGGGTCTTGTGTTCAAGGCTTAGGGCTTACGGGGGTTGTAGACGCAGGATTTTTTAGTGTTTTTGCGGGGTTTAGGGTAGTATGGACTTCCCCCTGAAGGATGATCTGGGTTTAGGGTTTGGGGTTGTTTGAGAAAATCCCGCACAGGCTTCTGTTAATTCTGCTCTCCTCAGGGGATGCTGGAGGCGAACGTACTGCTGATACTCATCCGCTCCCCTAATATTAAAACACCCCCATTATAATATATATTGGGAGTATTTGATACTAGGGGGGGGTGGGGGGGTTGATATAAGGGGGACTAAACATCCCGCATGACCTTGGTATGTTGTAGTTTCAGAATTCACAGTGTTTTGGGTATATAGGGTCATGCCTAAACCCTAAATCCTAAACCGTAAGCCCTAGTATTCACCACAGGTTTCAGGTCACTTCGTTTAGCTCTCATACATACCGAAACAAGCTCACATGTCCATAAAGGACATGAGTTACATTGACTGTAGTCCCTATAGGGTAGTATCAAACAGCATCCTAGCATACTCAGAGCTGTGGTATAAGTCTACCGAAATGGGCCAGTTTTGGCAGGATTCCATATACCGCTAGCAGTATGGTTAATAAAATTCCCGGCAACCTGCATCTCCAGTTGCTGTTGTAGGCCTGTTCTGGAGCAATGTTTAGCCTGGTATGCATTGATGTACAGCACATGGTCCTAACCTAAACTTTAAGCTTAGGGTTTAGGGTTTAGGGTTTACATTAAGCACTAATCCCTAAAGCTTCGACTCTCAACTCTAGTCCTTGCACCCCTGCAGCCCAAGCATGAGACTAAGCCCAGGAGCGTTGTTGTCACCTGCATGCCAATGTTTCACCCACGAAGTACAAGCCTGGCTTCGGCCTGGTCGAGAAACCAGTGCGCTGGCGGTAGACAGAGTTTTGTTTGAGGTAATGTGAACTATAGTCTAGTCTCCTTAAGGTGGGTTATATAGGGATTACATAGGGGACTACTCTAGGGCTTATTAAGGGGGATACTAGGAGTTTAGACTACAGCTCATGTGTTTAGCATGGTATCTGGTGACTATATAAAGCGTTCCTTGGCAATATTGGTTAGTGTGGACATTTTGTGTCCACTATGCGGGACCGCAAATTAAAATCCTAGCGCTGGTAGTTTTACCGGAAGGTGGTGGTTTACAGGGTGCGATAGCCTTTCCATGCAGATTTGAAATATGTCTGTTGGGTTCCAAGGGTCAACAAGAGCGCCGCAGAATGAAGCCCTAAACCCTAAACCCTAAACCCTAAAGAAGCCCTGCAATGGACGGTGAAATCCTCCTCCATGTATGAGATTGCCCTTGGAAAGCTCGCGAGAGGCGGCAGAACTGCTGAAAGGCTTGGGTTTGGCGTTTAGGGTTTGCTTGGTGGGGATTGTGGAGACCTTTACGATACAGAGCTGAGCACCACCAGCAGCTGCGTATCAAAGAGCTGTGCTCCATGGCCAGCGGTTCCCGAGTATTCAATCGCGCAACCTTAAACCTACCCTGAAATCCTAAACCCTAAGCCCCTGAACCCTAAACCCCTTAACCCCTAAACTTAAGGGGTGCTACAACTCTTAAACTCTGCCTTAGAGCACCTGGAGCCCTGAACCTGGACGAATGTCGCTGGTTTTGGCTCAAACCTGCCACTCGCTGCAGTCCTCCCAGCCGCGTTTCGCCGTGCGCCAAGCTTCAGGCAGCATAGCCATATGGGCTTTAGTCTAAACTCCTTAAACGGGGTTATATAGGGGATAATATGGCGGAGAATTATAGGGGTTATTAAGGGGGATACTAGGAGTTTAGACTATAGCCCATATGAGCTATGGGGGATGGTATAGGGGAGCATTATAGGCTTCATAATCTAAACTCCTTAAAGAGAGGGTGTTTAGGGTTTAGGGTTTGTTGTCTAAACTCCATAAAGAGGGCTTATGTAGGTTTTAAGCTTGAGGGTCTAGGGTCCAAACTCCTCAACTGGGGTTATACTTGGGGTTATGCATGTTTTAGGGTTTAGGGTCTAGGATCTAAACTCCTTCAAGAGGTTTATATAGGGGAATATGTCGGGGAGTATTACGGGGTTTTTTTCGGGGGGATACTGTGAGTTTAGAATATGCCTCATATGTGTATGTATGGTTTTCGTATTTAGTTGGGAAGGAAGGATTTGAATAGATCTGCATACCTGCGCGCACGCGTTCGCAGACTGAGATTTACGTGACGATTTTATGCTTCATTCAAAGAACCGCGCAGGAACTTCCTTTCAGTCGCTAGTGCGCCCCTAGCAGTACCACGCCCCTTGACGAGAAGCAAGCCGAATGCTTGAGCACATTTCGTAACAAGGTTCCAGGCATGAATACGGGATTCAGTTGCCACTCACCCGATTTCGGGGCCCATAGTTGGGCCATGTGCCACAAGCGTGGCTAGATGTACACTCCCGGAAACTAACATGCAAGCCCATATAGTCCCCTTTTAGAAGGACTGTAGTCTTTATAGGGCCCTTTTTGGGTTTCCATGTTGGTTTCCAGGAGTGTATGTCATAATTTGCCATGGACGTTCAAGTGGAACTAGGAGGCTCGGGTTCTAGGACTTTCTTGTAGTTCCGAAGGTTTAGGGCTTAGGGTTTAGGGTTTAGGGTTTAGGGGGAATATGGGCTATAGTCTAAACTATCCCCTTTGATCAGCTTTATAATACTCGCGTATAGAACCCCGTATGAAAGCCCGCTTTATAAGCCCCCTCTGAGGAGTTTAGACTACAGCTCATATGGGCGGTGTCATCCTCCTTAAGAGTCACATGTTGTCCTTGCTCATCAAGATATTGTTGATACCAACATTCCTTCAGAATGTTGGTAGACTAGGCTGCCCTAACCCCGAGGTATACGCTACTTAGAGTCGCGTAGAGCTGTTCTAGGACAGACGGCATATAGACTCAGCCCTTTGAGTCGCATCCTGTGCGGTTACGGTTTAGGGTCTAGTGTTTAGGATTCAGGGTGGTCTAGGGGATTGGCGGTTTGGACGCTTTAGGATTCAGCGTTTGGCCCGAAGTCTAAAAAACTTACTGTCTATACCGAGTCATCCTCAAATCCTGGAGTGCCTCATTCTGTATGCCTTGTACCCCCGCAAGTCCCAGACCCTAAACCTTAAGCATTAAGCCTTGAATTGCAGATGACAAGCCTTAAGCTCTAAGCCCTAAGCTTCAAACCTTTTACACCTTGAACTCTAAGACCTAAAGCTCCAGACCCTGGACATCTTTGCATCTCGACATTTGCTGCCCAAGGTCCAAGCAACGGCCCCATGGGCCCGCAATGACCTTAGGAAATTCGATAATGGTTCAGGGTTGAAGCTTCAGGATTTAGGGTTTGGAGTTTAGGCTTAGGTTTACGTTTGTGGGCTTCGTGTTTAGGATGGACAAAATCCTGCATGACCTCAATTCTACAGCACCGCAACCCTTAGTACGTACCTGGGAATCATTCTGCTACAGCATACTAAGATCATGCGTATTTTTTGTACCAACAAGGAATGTACAGGGACTCTGATATGATCACCAGTAATCATCCCTTGTGGTCACTACTCGTAGTGCCTGCGGGCCTGACCCCTAACCCTTTTACCACAAACCCTAAACTAAACCCTAATGTAAACCTACGCTCTTGCTTGTAGGGCGCCAGAAAGCAGAATTCGAAGGCGAATGGCGAGTAACCCAGACCCCTGATTTATAAACCCCTTCCCCTAAATGGCGATTATCATAGGCATCCTAATACTAAGGCCCTCGAAGGAGGGGGCTTATGGATCCTAACCCCTAAACCCTGAACTCCTAATATTAAGGTATGCAAAAGGATGGGGTTCATTAATCATGGGTCTACACCCTAAACCCTAAACCCTAAATAGTTGTCTCCATTTACTTTTCCATTCTCCCTACAATTGTAACCCAATATTACTCCTAAATTAATCATGGAAACCCTAAACCCTAAA
>CAJNIZ010014369.1:0-10319 GCA_905231905.1 Symbiodinium pilosum
CCCCCCCCCCCCCCCCCAAAAAAAAAAAAACGCTAAACCCGAACCTTAACCCTAGACCCTAAACCCAAAATCTTCACCATCATGATAATCTTCTCGGCTAGGGTTTGTGGTTTAGGGTTGGTAGTTAGGGTTTAGGAAAACACACCGTACTTCCTATGGCACCACTCATGACAGGGTCGGCAGATTTTGAGGGTCCAGTTAAAAAGGGAGCCATAAGATGAGCTGAGAAAACGCCGCTAGAGCAGTGGAATATAAACCGAATGCTCCTCTCCCACCAATAATTAGGCCCCCGTCCCAGAATACACGCTCCTCCTTATTTATTGCGGTATCATATTGGGAGTATCTATTACTAGGGGGTGCTTTTTAGATCTATGGGGGCACTTCCCAATTCCACGAGCACTATCAACCTCGTAACCTCCCCCACACTAACATGAAACCCAAACAAGTGACCCTTAGAGACTGCACTTCTATCAAATTTGGCCCGTGTTCAGTTGTTGGGGAAAAGTCAGCCAGGAACCCCCTCAACCTCTGTTGATATTCAAAACCTTGCATGCCCCCAGTATTTTATACTACCACAGTTCCCAAACTTCATAGTACCTAGGGTCATGCAAGTGTTTTCAGTATCCAACGCTAAACCAGAAACCCTTTTCAGAATTTATTGCAGACCCCACATATAGAGTAATCTCTAAACTCCTTCAACTCCGAAATGCCTACAGACAGTAAACCCGGCTTGCCTTGCTCTTGCACTCTCCCTCTAGAACTCCGGTTTTAGAGTTTAGGTTTAAGATTTCCTTCCTATTTGATTCTCCAAGGCTTAGGATACTATCCCTAACATCCCGCAGCCATAAACCCTAGACTAGGGTAGGTCTGGGGGGGGGGGGCCAATAACAATTAGTTTTCTGCGGCCTTAATAAGGACTATACGGGGATTAGGGGTAATAAGACGTCAAATTTATGTTCAAACTTTCCCTGTGCTGTAAACCTCAGTTCCCCTTGCCTTGGACTTGCGGTCTTGCAGCAGCGCTATGCGCTGCTGGTTGGCCGGAAGCTGCAAGGGCAACAGTGGTGAGTGGCGGCTGGAGCTTGCAGTTCACGGCTTGGGGCTGAGACTTTCCTTCCCTAAAGGTTTATGCGCCCCAATACTTAGGTACTTGGGCGTTGGGTAATAGTACTCATAATACGGGTTTGGGGTAAGTATATGATTCTTAAGTACTTGAACCCTTGGGGTTCGGTTTTTTGCGTGTTCTACACCTGACAGCCTATTTGCCTGGTATGCTAGGAATTTAAGATGACCCGAATATAATCTTATTATCCCTGATAGTCACTATTACTGGGTGGGTGGCCCACCTAGGCCATTCAAGTTATGGATTTGGAGCACGTGGTGTGTTTAAAGGGCTTCACGCGGTATGAACCTTTGCCTGCGTCCCCCACCGGATCAATGGTCTACTTGGAGGGTCGTGGGGACTTAGAAAATGGGTCAACAATGTGGATAATTGGGGCTATTATATGGCTTATAGGGGTTATGTCCAGAATGGCATGTTCAATGGATCCACTGCTCCAGTTAATGCGCAGGCACAAGAAGCTGTGTTGTACTGTACTTGTCGCGGGCGTCCAGAAACACGGCCTTCAGGAGGCGAAGCAACGGCAGGACATTGGCCGGGGCCTTGAGTTTCAAGGCGGAGATGTCCTCCGGCTTCTTCGGTCGAATGAGAATGGTGCGCCTCAACCAGACCACCAGGGCAACACCCACTGGAATCCGTGGAAGCTAGGACTCCCTTCACTTCTTAAACGGAAGGTGCCTGGCCAGGAGCAACGCGCCGGCAGGCCACTGCATATCAACAAAATAGCATAACTTCTCGGTGCTTAGTAACGAATAAGGGAATATTATCCCTATATGGGCTATCATTAGTTTACACTCCTGAAAGGGGGTTGTATAGGGGATTACATAAAAGAGTATTATAAGGCTTATGAAGGGAGATACTAAGAGTTTAGACTAAGGTTCATATACTTAATTCTTATCCAACGTATT
Source organism: Symbiodinium pilosum (assembly GCA_905231905.1). Classification (NCBI taxonomy): domain Eukaryota; class Dinophyceae; order Suessiales; family Symbiodiniaceae; genus Symbiodinium; species Symbiodinium pilosum. The sequence goes on from CAJNIZ010014369.1 coordinate 2,029, forward strand.
CCTTTATTCCCTGCTGACCCCCAGTAAGATAAGGCTTCGGGTGAATTACGGTCTGATGGCCTGATTAATGTCTGACGTTGCCCCTTGGAGTTGCAAGAGCGCCCTAAGGGACCAAGTTTAGGGTTTAGGGTTCAGGGTTTAAGGTCCAAGTACCTAAGAGTCACAGGGGCCATAATAGAAACTCCTAATATCCCCCTTAATAAGCTCCTATAAAAGTACCTAGAGGATCCCAGGACTTTATTTCGCATGCCCGTATAAGAGTTGTCATGTATATCCGCCCTGTACCCAAAACCCAACCTGGACAGTGCGGAACCTACTTGCCTTTGCTGATATACCGGTCAGAACTTTGATCGTATGGAATCTGCAAACTATGAGTTGCGCAGTATCCAATTATACACTGATCATTTTTTGAAGAATGAGCTACGCTAGTTGCATTTTTGGTGGTTGCATGTTACAAAATTCAACTATGTTCTTATTATCAAGCAATACGACCCAAAGGAAGTCTACCCCTGCACCGCGCTCGGGATTATGGTCGTCAAATTTAAAATACTGCTTGCAAGTTCATGGGTCAAAGTATAAGACGTTCCTATATATTGGAGGATAATGGGTATGCTTCTGCCAGAAATGCAGGCGTAAGCGTGTTGTCTCATTACCTAAACCCTAAACCCTAGATCCGAACCCACAGAAAAGCCAAGCTCCCCCACAGCTCCCCCGACCAGATTCGTCGTCCTTCCCCATGAAGTTCTCACAGCTCCCTCCACAGCCCCTCCGACCAGAGCCGGTACGTTTCGTCGTCCGTCTCTTTGCAGGGCCAATCAGAGCCAAACGGACCCGCACAGCTCGGTGCGTTTCGTCGTCCTTCTCTATGAATGGCCAAGCCGAATTCCCCCACCAGCTCCAACAGAACGTTTCATCGTCCTTTGCTATGGAGGGCCAATCAAGGCTGGGGAAGCGGACCCCCACAGCTCCCCACACTCTCGCTGGGCAGTCAGCCTCAGGCGTGTTCTCTTAATCAAAAAAAACGTTTATGAAAAGGCGCTGAAAAAACCGTACGCGGCGGGTCTTCGACCTACAAGACACAGGTGGAAGTACCAAGCCAAGTAAGCCCCCCTGGATAGGGGGTTTGGTGGGTAGAGAAACCGCACACCCGACAAAGGTCATAAACAGGGAGGGTGGGTTGGGCAGATCAATGAACCTGGGCACGCACCATACCACACGTCTTGCGTAGTGGTGCGCGCAGACCGTACGATGACACGCCCCAAACCCTAAACCCCAAACCCGAAACCCTAAACCCCAAGCCCCAAACCCTAGACCATGAACCCCAAGACCCCAAACCTTAAACCCCAAGCCCCAAACCCTTAGGCCCCTATCAGTAAACCCTAAACCCCAAGCCCCAAACCTTAAACCCTAAGCCCCAGACCCTGAACCCCCAGATCTCAGAGGCCCGGGCTGTGATATCTGGAAACTGGTACTTCGTACACTGATTCAAGGTACCCTCGTTGATCTTCACGCGGGCCTCTAGGAAATGCTGGTCTAAGGCTGAGGTTTAAGGTTTAGCGGCTTCAGGAATAATTGCAGGCTAGCGTGATGCATGAACTAGAAGGTTTAGGGTTGAGGTTTTACCCTCGACCCTAAACCCTAGAGTTTAGGATTTAGCGTTGCCCTAGGGTGTGGGTTTCAGACTTTGGGATAGTTGTACCCTCAGGGTGATGTCGGCTCGCCCCTCTCCATAACACCCGTTGTGGGAAGTTCTCAACCATTAGCCTGCAGAGCCATTGGCAAGGATGTACTGAAAACTACTTTATAACCCAAGTCAAAGCCTAGAGCTAGAGTAGTAACTCGGGCGAGGTGACCACGTAGTGTGACCCAAATCATGGAATGCAGAAAGGGAGTACTCGTAACTGGGGTCGTAGAAGTACTTAACGCATCACCACCCTAAACCCTAAACCCTTAACCCTAAACCCCAAACACATGAACCCTAAACCCTTAACCCTAAACCCCAAACACATGAACCCTAAACCCTTAAGCCTAAACCCCAAACCCATGAACCCTAAACCCTTAACCCTAAACCCCAAACCCATGAACCCTAAACCCGGCCGTACGTATCTTATCCTTGTGCTCAACTAAAGAACTTCAGCTGCAAGTTCCCAACAACCTGCTAGGCCTTAGGGTTTAGGGTTGTAGGGTTTAGGGTTTTGGGGTTTAGGCCTTAGGGTTTAGGGTTTGGGGTTTATGGTTTAGGGTTTAGGGTTTTAGGCCATACGAAGCCTAAATCCTGCAACCACAACCCCAGCCTCATCTGAGTAGGTTTTTTTTTGGTGGTTGGACCCTAGTAAGATTATATTCCTTATACAAGATACTATACCCCAAAAGGAGGATTTAATCTTGGTCTCTATTGGGTACCATAGTATCCCCAAATAAAATACTACTCATCTGTTATGGGCTTACTGAATCACAATAATAAGGTCTTGTGGCGGAGTAGGTTCTACCATGATTACATACGGGTCTTAGAGTGATAGTTTGCCAGCCTTCTACAGTGCATAAGGGGAACCTCCCATACCGATAAGTATCCAAATATCTACAGGCAGTTGGTGTTGGTGGTTGTATGTAGTTAGGCATGTGGCAGGACTCGTACGGTGAGGCACAGGTGGATTGTACCTGTACGCAGTTGTACGCCCTCAAGTCTCCCCAAGTCCTTTTATGTGGTCATAACTACTGGGTGATAAACACAACTACAAGCAGGTTTGGACGACTAAGCTTTCGCAACCCTTGCTTCCTGCAAGTGCCTGAAAACACGAGTTTCCATTTGATTCCATTTTTGGGATAAGATTACACTTACTTTGACTTTGTAGACCTACATTCCAGCTACCCTTGAGCCTCCAAGCAATTGTTGTCACAGCAGCATCCAAGAGGCAATGTTGCAATACTTTCAGGACTGGAGAGTTTCTTTTAGAGTTTAGGATTCAGAGGTTCAAAGTAAGCTTGTCCTATAGGTACCACGATTGATAGTGAGGTCGCCTGAGGTCGTTATAATTAAAAGGACTTTACTCGGAACCCCAAAGAGGGAACTCCAACAACATAGTAGGAATATAATCGGAATATACCTACCAGGGTCCTTGTATTCTATGATATTCCTACTATATTTTTGGAGTTCCCATTAGCCCTAAACCCTATACCCTCAACCCTAAACGGGGTTCCCATTTCAACCCGTTTAATAGTGTACTTAGCCCAGTCTGAGGTCAGGACATACATGAGCTTCTTCTCGGAATCCAGGAACACAGTTTCCCTTGGTCGCCCAGATGGTTTAGGGTTTAGGGCTTTTGGGTCAGGGTTTGGGGGGGTTAGGGTTAGGGTTCAGGATTTAGGGAAACCTCTACTTGGACATCTATGGGTAGCCAAAAACCCCATCAACCTATTTGTGATTGTACTTATGATGCAACTATATGCTCCCTAAGCTATCATATGTGGCGATGATCAGGTTACAACGTTTGGGTCATACCCGCGCAAGAACCTGCAAATAGAATAAGTAGGAATAAAAAGAATATGGGGTTTGGGGTCCACAGAAGCCCGCCCAATCACAACACAGCCATAAGCCGTGCATGTTTGAGTTGCCGCTGCGTTCTTACAGTATCTCGCGTCATGTTTTGCACAGCTTCATGCGCGACGTGTGCGGATTCTTCTAGTGCGCCTTATTACGGAAAACACTCTACTTGCGAGATGTTGCGATTTCAGAGATACACTGAAACCAGGCCAAAGCAGGAATGGATCCCTTTCGTTATATTTATACAGGGACTCGTACTGCAGTAGGAACCCCACTATAGGGACACATACCGCAGTGAACTTAAGGAACTCCCCATATACTGACAATCACCACAACTAGTTGTGCAGCGCCTCAACCCTAAACCCTGCATCGTGGGACCAAGGTACACCCTTTCAGCTACGACAACAGATTCAGACGTCAAAGTCTAGGGTTTAGGGTTTAGGGTGGTGTATAGGAGATAAGCCCCGACAGAATGGAGTCTACAAAAGGGTTTGATTTAGCCCACTCATCCCACCTTTGGAGGCCACTAACGTATGCACTACACTTTCCAGGGTATGAGAACCCCTCGGAAAAAAATGATACAGTGATAGTGACATGGTAATAGCAATCTAGTAAAAATACTAGTAAAGCAGGAAAATAACAGTAGTAGTAACAGTATGAACAATAAGATAACAAGAAAAGCAATGATGATATAGTCCGGCCGACATGCGGGTCTGGCGGAGCCACGAGACACAAGATTTTGCTCGCGGGCTTGCGGGTGGAGTTCAGATGGGGTATCATTTTTTCATGCATCTCTTACTAATGCTCCAAGAAGAGTAGGGAAGGATTATCCAAGAGGTCAACAGTGTTGTATAGTCAGATAAGGTACCCTAAGGGTCCAAGTACCTAATAATCAAGCACCCTAAGCCCTAAACCTTAAACCCCAAACCCAAAACCTGAACTATAATCCTAGGGTTTAGGGTTTAGGATTACCATTATCCAACTCCTAAGTACCCAGCTATTGGGTACTTGGACCCTCTGCAGTAGACCTGCCTCCAGGCTTTATTGGCTGAGTCTTAACAGAACACACTTAGGGTTTCGGGTTTAGGTTCCTGGGCTGTGGTTGTCATGGGAACGAACTGAATTTGCAGTAGATCGTGTTGGTTCTTCTAAACCAGGAGGGGAACTAGGTGCTTTAGGATAATCTACTGTAAGTTCTACAGGGGCTTCAACTTTCGGGGAGTCTAGGCAAATTGCTAGTCTAAGGTTGGAAATACGGGCCCCATAGGGTTTAGGGTTTAGGGTTTAGGGTTTAGCCCAATAGGGTTTGGGGTTTAGGGTTTAGGGTTTAGCCCAATAGGGTTTGGGGTTTAGCCCCATAGGGTTTAGGGTTTAAGGTTTAGGGTACCTACTAACTAGATACCCTATAGGTGGACTCCCCACCCAGTAGCAATGACTATAAGGGATAATGAGGATTGCATTAGGGTCCTTTTATGTTCCTAGTATATCACTATTACAGGGTGTGGCGTCCTCCCTATATATGTATGTACCCTATGAAGGCACGACAAATCCACTTCGGGGCCCATAGTTAGGATCCAGGAAACATGTAGGGGCCCATATTAGGGTCCCATGATTACGACCTTAGACTAGTAGTGTTTGGCGTCTAGGGCTTTAGGATTTGTGGTTTAGTTTAGGGTCTTTCAAAGGGGTGATTTAGGAGCAATGTAGGGTTATAGAATGAATCTGTACCTACACCCTACCTGGACCCTCCAATGCATGGTTTGTTGGTTTGGAATCTTCTTAAGATGCCCCAAAACGTTCTACATTGCAGGATCCAGGCACTGGTGCCCCGAACTAGAGTTTCATGGTATGCGTTTACAAGTTTGGGTGCATTTTGTCCAAACTCCAGGTTTACATGGAGCTTCACCTTGTTTAGGGTTGAGGGTTTAGGATTAGGGTTTACCCTAAACCCTAAACCTCAACCATTTCAAGTAACTTCTCAAATTCTAATCCATTTCAGGCAAGGAGCTGGATGCGGCCGAATCCCTCAGTTTCGCTCACGCCCTCGAGACCTCCGAGTTAAACTTGCTGGTGCAGGGGTACATTATAACTTACTGCGGATGGAGAAAATCTTGCACCACGTGATATAGCGCACATCCCAATAATTACGCTGCTTTGGGGATGCTAAGTGGTGCAAGATTCCCTCCAACCAATGTACCTAAACAAATTTAAGGGATTTAAGAGGCTAATACTCAGGTTATACGTGCAGTTATTTTGGGTAGTTGATGAAAGGTAGTATCCCAAAATAGGGGAATCCCAACACAGACCCCAAAGACTATAACCCTCATTACAAGGACCTCGACAAATTACGCCTAATTTGGGCAACCCCCAAATAATCTTGGACCACCATTCAGAAGGTAAACAAGGGATGGCTTTAGTGGCTTTTTCAGAAACCCTGGCATCGAAGAAAACTAGGTCCCCCCTCGAATATGGTAAATTTACAGGGGCTTCATAGGGATGACTCCGGATATATTTGGGAAATCTAGTTTTTGTTAAGTCCTTTTGGGCGCTTGGGTATAGGGTTCAGGGTGTGCAGTGTAGGTAGAAACCCAAATTTCCGTACCCCATTACAGTATCCCCACCCTACCACAAAGTCATCCCTCCCGAGATGCTTTTCATTTTTAAGATCAGGGGGCTTATTAATCATTAACTAGGTTGTAAACGGGGTTAAACAAAATTTGGGGACTTATAACCCCGTGTATAACCTAAACATTTACTGAGTCCCCGGAGCTTTTAACTGGAGGGTCAAAGAAAATGCCTGGGGTCTTCCTCTCCAACAGCCCGACTGCAGTCTCAGAACAGACTGCTTCGTTTAGGGTTTAGGGTACGAATAAAATCAGGCAGCCCCGTGATTTCGCTCTCGACTAACGTCCATCCCGAGTTTCTGCGAAAAGTCCCTACAAAAGATTTACACGAGGAATCTAGAACCACATTGTGTGTATGTATTTAGGCACCCATGGAAACGCTGATGGCAGCGGCTCCTTGAATTTCACTTCTAAATTCATCTCCCGAAGGGTGGAGTACAAAGAGCTTCCTAGACCCGTTAGTGTAGTTCTGCTTGATACGTTTCAGGCCAGGAACTCAGTACCCCCGTGCGTCTCTGATGGCAGCCAAAAAGTAATGCAGAGAGGCCTTAATTAGTAAGGAGGCATCCAAACTCAGGCATCCAACATTTTCTGGTTGGGATTCTGACCCAGTATGATCCCAAAACCCTTGATTGTAACCTTGACACCTAAACCTTAAACCCTCAACCTGAAACCTGAAACCCTAAACTCTAAACACCTCTGTTTGAAAGCAACTTCCAGGGATTTTCCCCTAAACCCTAAACCTTAAACCGCAAGCTAAGTAAGGTCCGGACGGATGCGGACATGGTTCACCGGCTCCCAGCTAATCCTCCGTGGCAGCTTTTCAAAGCAGACGTGCCAGGGTTTAGGGTTTAGGGTTTAGGGTTTAGGGCCCTTCAAAAACCCCGCTATATAGAAGGCCCATAATGGTAAAAATAGACAAAACAGTAGGAATAACCAGAGTAGTAACGATAAGAGTAATTAAAGTAATAGCAATTTCGGCTTGGTTCTATAGGGGTTCAGGGTTTGGAGGTTGGATTTAAGGCTCTGAGGGTTTCTTACAACAACAGGCCTATAGGAACCCCGAGGAGGGATCTACATGGCCGATTTCTCCCATACAATGATCTACCTTGGGTCAATCCCCCACCCAGTAATGGGTACCACAAGGGACTATTGTACGTATATTAAGGCTTTATTAAGTCCATATTAAGGAGCTATTACTACAGGGGGGATTGACCTAAGATCTACCGTGTTTAGGGTGTAGGATCTAAGGCAAGTTTGGGCCCGAAACCCTAAACCCCCAAAAACACCCTCACCCCTAAACCCTAAGACCCTAAGCCCCAAACCCTAAGGCCCTTACCCCTAAACCCTAAAACCCTAAGTTCTGGGCCCTAAACCCTAAACCCAAACCCTCATCCCTACCTCTCTTAAGAAGGGATGGCACGCAAGCAACAGGTGGAAATCTCTATGTCACCTACAAGTAATGTACCTGGACCTCAACAATATGTAAAATAGTAGCCCTAAACCCATAGTCGCAGTCAAAAAGGGATTTATTTTACATTTTGGGGGGTCCAGGTAGAGGTTCTTCGAGACCCAGATTTCGCCTCAGCTGAAACCCCAGACCCACAACCTTAGATCCAACACCTTAAGCCTTGAGCCATGAAACTTCAGCCCCATGAACTCCAAGCCCTAGATCCTAAAGCCTAGAACTGAAAGCCTGAAAGCCAAGATCTTCAACCCTCCGCCCTACACCCTGAGCTCTAAAACCCAAACCCAAAACACTCAGCCCTGCCCCCTCAAGTCCTATGAGCTATTTGGGCTCCATGGAGGGTGAAGATACCAAATTATTAGCTACACAACTCACTCTTTTGTAGGTACATTGGTTACTTTACTCCCCTATGGTTTTGGAGATTCCTGGGCTCTTTAGCTCCCCTTACTATACTGATATGGACTATCCCTAGCTCCTTAGCTCCCCCCCTAAACCCTAAACCCTAAACCCTAGGTACATTGGTTACTTTAGGTTTGGGCAAGGGGCCAAAAGCTGCCAACGCCATCCCGAGCCATGGTAGAGGTGAGGTCCCGAAGCCCAGGTTCATGCCTAGGAATGTGGGTGGTTGTCAAGATTATGGTCCCTTTTGGGGTACCCT